>JAQIUQ010006452.1:0-88381 GCA_030378365.1 Hybognathus amarus
TATTTTTATATATACATATATATATATACACACATTCACACACACACACATATTTCACACACACATCACACACACACACACACACACACACACACACACACATCTCATATTTCTTTACACACACACACACACACACACACACACACACACACACACACACACACACACACACACACACACACACACACACACACACACACACATACCCTATATATACACACATATCACACAGATTCCGCATTTTATTTCATTTCTATTCCAAGTCAATATCATTATTTTGGATATCAGTTGCAATAAATGGCAATTTTTCTCAAGGGAATCCAATCTCTTAAATGCTGTAAACTATGGGAGTCCAGTTGTAGCCTACTAGGCTTCATTAGCCTAATATGAAGGTAATAATGAACTGTTTTGTAGCTATACAAACACTTAAATTACACTTTTATTTATTTTTATAATAAGAAGATTATATAAAATATAAATATTTAAATGGTGGCTGTCATAAAAACTTCAAATATACATTAAATATTGAAGAACATTAAGATTATAATGCATATGTAATATGGTGTATATATTTAGCAAAATGCTCCTCTCTGGAGTTATTTTTTTCTAGCTGACTAACGAGTTTATGTGGGTTTTCTGAGGTAAATATGACGATACATGACATTGATTACAAGCTGTTTAACTGACGTCTTTCCAGGTTGAAACGCTGCTTGAGCGAATCAATGTGACATGATCAGGATTTAGATAAGTTGTACTCATCTTTTAACACACTTTCAGGCATAAAAAAAGTTTGGTTCCGGTTGTTTGTCAGTTGAGGTCTTGGGTCGGTAGGAGAATTTTTTTTTTTTTTTTTTTCAGTGGCAGTTAGAAACATTGGAAAGATACTAGGCTACTTATAAACATCACACTAAACTGCCAATAGGTGGCGGCAGGCGGCCGTATTAATGAGTGAGTCATTGTTTCATTAATTCAAACGATTCTTTTAAACAGATGTTAATGTATGGGTAATTGAACCTTTGACTCAACCGTTCAAAATGCTGAACCATTCAGTAATGACAGGATGAGTGTTCCTGTCAGATTCGCCGTGGATCTGCTGTGATTTTAGTTTGGAGCTATCGCTGCTGAAACAGAACAAAAACAGCCAATATTGCATCTAAAATGTTATTGTTTATTGAACTGTTTTAGGAAATCAATGTCACATTTTCAATCGTGATGGTATTCAGGAAAAATAATTGAGGCTGCATAACACATGTTACAGAATAGAAACTACACATTTAGATGTTTTATAGGCACTATGTTGTTAACTGAGTGTGTGTGCGCTGCGCTCATGTGTGTAGATTTCTCCTCGAGAGGCTGCGCGAACGTCAACAGCGCAACCTCACCGTCACTAGGCTAATACATTTATTATCCACAATCGATCGCAACTTGCAATAAATGTAATACAATCAGAATCATTCTCTTGGTTTAGTGATTCCTTAGTTATTTTTTTTTTTTGGTTTTGTTATTGATGTTCTAACCAGGCTACTTGTCCGTTCCTTCAAAATTCTATTTGTCCCGGACAAGCGGATCGGGCTCTGGAGATACGAAGCGCGGCAGGTTAGAGTGTTTTGGATTGCATAAAATAATAAAAGAAACGAACAAATACAAAAACTTGGGAGGCGGATTGAGGTTACACTTTAACGTATCATGTGGTGTGTGCGTGCCTAAAGCATGCATTTGTATATGTGTGCGTATATGAATAAAATTGTCCTAAATGACAAAAAAAAAAAGACTTGTATATGTATTATAGTTCAGTTCAGTTTGACAAACGATGTGTGAAAATAGTTTGCCTCAAAGTTTTTTTTTATTCGTGTAGGCTATTTATTTAATTTGTATTATTTCTTCCCCAAGCTCATAAAATAAATTTGGGTCGCACATAATTGGACAGGGTCGGTCGGAAAACGGAAAAAAAAATGTTATGCCCCAGATGCATGTTTATTTTGCACTGTGACTGGTATTATTAACCCAGAAGAGAGATCAGCGCTGCTTCTTCTCTTGAGCTGCGCCAGAGCGATCTCACGCCACAGCGCCAAAACGTTTTTTTATGTTTTTGAATTTCTAAAGAAAACGGAGGTAATTTGAAAATTGAGACTTTGTTTCATATCAATAGTAACAAAGGACAAAGATTATTGCGATTGTTTGGATGCGTGCAGCCACGATACAATGTCCCATTCATTCAAATGAAACAGGATGACTAATCGATTCTTGAGATTTAAGAATCGATATCGGTTCGTAAAAATGAGAATCGATTAATATTAGAGAAATCTAGATTTATTACCCAGCCCTGATAAATACTGTACCCGCTATTTTTAAATGAGCACCAATCTCGTGACATAGGCTTGCGCCTGCCTCAAAATCTCTCACTGTTTTAATACACCAGACAAACCCACAGACAGAGCAATGCTGATCTTATTCCCCTATTTCTCATCTCATCTTTTTTTATTCACTATTTCTGCCCATGAGAGTCTCTTGGCTCTTTTATTTCCTTTATTTTAAGGTTATTTTAAGGCTATTCAAATATAGTGTTAAGTTAAAATCTACCTTAAATAATTAAGGTATAATTTAAACCTTTAAACAACAACTTTTACCAAAAAAAATGTTGTTCGAGGTTGTACACAGTAGAGGTCTTATACGGGTCCAAAAATGCATACCCGAACTGAAAGAGACCCGTAATGTGCTACACCGAATCCGACCCGGACCCGTCATTCATTTCAAAAGTTGGACCCGGACCCGTGCAGACCCGAGAATATACTGCCCGGACCCGACCTGGACCCGTCTATTATTTGAAAACTGGACCCGAACCCGGCAGAAAGACACAAACCCGACTGGACCCGATTGTCGTCACATATTATTTCACACGAGTTGCGAAAAATAAAGCTTTTTGTCTTACCTAATTTTAGCAGTCGTCGTCTCACTTCCTTGTAACGTTACCTGACTGACTGTGATGCATTACAATCCACCGACAAGAAAGTTCTTTCCATGTTATTTCTCTGTTATTCCAAGCTTAATCCACTCAGCTTTAAATGTCCACTTGATGTCGCGGTGATGGATGACAAATGCATTCTTGCACATGACATGTAACTTACATTCTGACTCGAGTTAACTCGCATAATAACTTTTAACTGTTTGCCCTTTTGAACTATATTTAACGATTGCTTGTTCAGTTTGATCATATCTGTGCTCTCTGTTCTTCATTTGAGTCTAAATCTGACCACCAAAACTTTAAGATTAAACAAGACGGCTCATTTATACTATTATAAAAATAGAAGAATGTAAAGCACAGTCTGGCGGAAGCTCTGCTCTGATTGCCATAGAAACATGACACGCGCTTAAGATTGGACTTTGCACTCTGATCGCACGGGTATTACACACAATGTTAAACAGACCCGGGACCCGAAGTAATAGATTCGACCCGAACCCGGACCCGGCTGATCATTTAAAATATAGACCCGAACCCGTACGGGTCCCGGGTCGGGTCCCGGGTGTACGGGTCTCAGGGTGCACTGTGAAGACCTCTAGTACACAGCAAAATCCCTAGTGTTAAATTAACACTTTAAAGTGTGATTTATATAAACTCTGAGCAGAGTGTTAAATTAACACTGAAGCAGTGTTAAAGTTAATTAGATAATTGAGTGAATAATTGGGCATTATTGAAGACACCTGATGTTAAAAAGCAGAATCACTGAAGGAGAAAAACTGAATTTTTGGTGGTGTTGGTTGTGTTTTAACATAATCAGTGTTTTTCAATCATTTGACCTGAATCACTGAATGCATATAGAGCCTAGTTTCTGAATTAGGTTTACTTTAGTTATAGAGGCAGCGAACCTTGTACAGCATAATATTTTTATTGGTTACATTGTATTCAAAATTATTTCTTAAAAGTTTCTCTTTTTTACAATTGTTTACTTCACTTCAATTTTTTTAAGACACACAGACATCAATAATCATGTGAATCTCAACAATGGTTACAATTATACAGTATGTTGCATTGCATTCTGGGTGCTACCAACCAAAACTCATTGATGGCTCCCATCATGCAGTGTTGCATGAATTAATAATGAGCTTATGTTCAGAGGTGATCTGTTTGTCACCATTGCTGAGATTTACATGCTAATTCTTGATATCTGTGTGTGCCTACACAAGATCTTTTTTTATCGTTTTTCATTGATAAGGCTAAAAATGGTATGTTCTTAAATGACTGTGCTGCTTAAATCCAAAAGGTAAATTTAACCTAGAATGTATGCTCTTGATGAGTTGATTCAGGTCAATTAATGATTATGTTTAAACACAACCAACACCATCAGGTCACCTTTTCTATTTGTTCATCTGGCTGTTATAGGTCACATACAGCAGCCAAACAAAATATAATGTTAACGATTTAAGGGTAACCCAGCTAAACCAAAGAGCCCAGCTAAACCAAACACTGATCATCATAACGGTGACTCAAATATTACGATTTTCTCCTTCAGCGATTCTGCTTGTTAACATCAGGTGTCTTCAATAATGCTCAATCATCACTCAATTAATCACTTAATTATCTCATTAACTTTAACACGGCTTCAGTTAATTTAATACTCTGCTCAGAGTTTATAATATTCACACTTCTCAGTGTTCCTCAAGAGTGTTAAAGTTAATGAGATTATTAAGTGATTCATTGAGTGATCATTGAGAATTATTGAAGACACCTGATGATAACATGCAGAATCACTGAAGGGAAAAACATAATTTTAAGTCACAATTATGGAAGATCAGTGTGTGTTTTGAGTTGGGCTCTTGACCCTCAATTCATTCATTTCAGATTTTGTTTAGCTGTTGTACATGACTTATAACAGCCAAATGAACAAATAGAAAAGATGATCTGATGCTGTTGATTGTATTTTAATTTAGGGATGTCCCGATCCGATCAAGTGATCGGAAATTAAGGACCCGATCACGTGGTTTCAGACTCGAATCGGTATCGGATGTTACCTCACGATCAGGACTCGGATATACATGTATATATATTCTCAGTATTTTTAATACATCTTATGAGGTGGCACAGAGTGCCCGTGACACACTGGCTACGTGGCGTGTCCGTTTTTATTTCGGCTCACTTGTTAACAGGTTAGAGCTTGCAGACTGCCTGAGTAACGCACGCGCTCGAGCCGTGCGGAAAAAGTGTGCGTGCTAGAAATGGAACAAACGTCTATTTTCGCGCGACACGCAAGGGTGTTGGAAGCGTTTCCAGGCAAAAAAGAATAGAGAAGCTGTTTATATTGTCGCATCTCACACGAGGCCAGAGTTCACTTAACTTGTTTATTCGCCAGGCATTCAGAAACATAGCTTCAGAACAGCGCAACCAAAATAACAGATGAACTTCCTCAACCCACCCCTCTCCTCAGGCCAACCAACAGCGTGCCCGGGGTTCTACATTGCTGATTGACAGCCACACAGCCATTGACAGTCGCTACAATGTTATTTTGTACACGAATACATATTAATAAATTCAATTTTGATGGTTGAAAGTGTAGGTTTTTACATAAATTTAGATACAAATATAATTTGGAAATTAAATAAATAAATAATTATACATTTTCAAATATTGCACCTGCAATACAGAACAAAATATTCTGTTGTCTATTTTGCAGTCAATACTGCTGACAGTGACTTTATCAGTATATTTATGCTTAACATTATAAAGTTGATGACAACAACATTGCCATAGCAAACTGTGAGACATGTAGGTGGAAAGAAAAAGACTACATTTAACACAACAAACCTTTAAAAAACAAAGTCGACTCACGCTGCAGGAGAGTTTGAAGAGGAGACTTCATAATGGTTCATAATGCTTCATAATGGTTATTTTATATTATATATATATAAAATAAAAGTATTGGATCGGGACTGAGTATCGGCAGATACTCAAAACCAAATGACTCGGACTAGAGTGCAAAAAAACCTGATCGGGACATCCCTATTTTAATTTAATAAAATCGTTGTTCCACAATTGTTAGATCTGATTTTGTCACTAGTTGTCTTCAAGAATGCTTAATTATTTACTTTATTAAGTCATTCATTTTAACACTGTTTTAGTGTTCATTTAACACTCTGCTGAGAGTTTATATAATTCACACTCTCAGTGGATGATTTTGCTGTGTAGTGCTAGTGATCTCCTGTCTGAAAAACTGGTAATTAGTAAATCCAGGTGATTGGAACAAAATACTGAGGATGACTTTTACTTTCTGAACCTGGACTTTCCCCATCTGAACAGTGCAACAGGCCATAAAAACAATGAGTCACCATCCATACTGGACAAACCAGATACTCTTTCCAGAACATGAAGAGTTTCATTTCTAAAGAAAAGCTTTCATAGACGTGGCAGTAGAGACACCAAGAGACTTACAAACCAGCAGATGATCTCAGTCTTCAGAAGGCAGCCAGAACAATATCATATTGCTCCAGCATAAACCTCATACAAATGGCAACCACAGTAAGTAAACAATTCTAAGAAACTAACATCACAATTAAGACAGACACAATCACAATAACATAATGAGAACCAACTGTAAAACATAACATTTTTAACTAATTGTATGCATTGGCTTTTAACTATTATTATTAACTTAGCTATTATAATTTACAGCACTGTGATCTTAATTTATTAAACTGTTATAGTTAGTGTAATGCTTAAAGTTTTAGGTTACACTTTATTTTAAAGGACAAGTTCGGTATTTTACAATTTAAGCCCTGTTTTAAGATCGCTTCTGATTAAATATAATGGTTAGGATTGTTTTTTAGACAAATGCTGCTGTCACGACAATTTTCGGGTGCACTGGAACAATCATTCAAAAAACGCAAAAAACTTTAATTTACAAAGACGTGAAACTCACCGAGTGGTCTGGGGTGTTCACTGATATGCTCACACAAAATCGCTGCAAAAGATGCTTTCACAACAGGTTTTATCGTAGTTTTTGTACAACTCCCATGACTTGTATTGTATGTTCTGTGATGTCCATTATTACTCTGCCGCCTGGAAACGGAAATGGGGCTGTTTGTATTCTTTCTGTAGTCTTATGCAGTCACGTATACAAGTGGTTTGCTTGCATTTGGAAAAGGTGCATTATCGCCACCAACTGGGCTGGATTGTCTATTATTCAAGCTCTTAACGGAAGAATGTCCGGCTGTGAGGCATTCGGAAAAATAGGTCTACAGTTTTATAACGAATGGAAAAACACCTGTTGGAAAGCATCTTTTGAGGCGATTTTTGTGTGAGCATATCAGTGAACACCCCAGACCACTCGGTGAGTTTCACGTCTTTGTAAACTAAAGTTTTACAGCAGCATCTGTCTAAAAAACAATCCTAACCATTCCATTTAATCAGAAACGATCTTAAAACAGGGCTTTAATTGTAAAATACCGAACTTGCCCTTTAAGGTGTCAATGTTAGTCTAATTATATATTTAAGTGCTTACTACAAACAGCAAAATCCCCCGTGATAAATTTAAGCAATGTTTACACAGAAACGATCTGAAGAGAAAACGCAAAAGTGGTGTTGCGTTATCACTTTTGTTCTGCGTTTAGACAAGCGTTATGGGTGGGAAAAGTGTGTGAAATGCAATGTCTCACACACACAAAAGTGTGTAAAATGCAATGCAGTATGCACTCCAGGCGGCTAGGTGGCAATGTGAAACACTGCCACTCAACAACACCAAGTCCGCGCGCCTGCGTATGTAACCCCTCACACCCGGGTCCAACTCGACCCGCTCGAGCGGGCCTTGAACTCCCGGGTCTCCGGCTTGAGAGTCGGGCACTCTAACAAGGAGGCTAAAGACTGCAGCCTCTACATTTAAAAAATGATGTGTTGGCTTTACTTAACTTTTTCAGTGTAAACAGGTTCCACCGGTTCCACATAACTGTGTTTCGTTAAACAAACATAATTTGTTCATGTAACTTCAACATCATGGAAGTCATTTTAAGCCATCCAATCAAACTCTGAGCTGAGTGTTAAATGAACACTGAAGCAGTGTTAAAGTTAATGAGATAATTAAGTGAATAATTGAGTGATGATTGAGCATTATTGAAGACACTTGATGTTAACAAGCAGTATCAATGATGGAGAAAATCAGCCACCATTATGGTGATCAGTGTTTGCTTTAGTTGAACTCTTGACCCTTATTCTTTCAACTTAAATAACATTTGTAATATATATTTATAACAGTCAAATGTTCAAAGAAAAGTGTAATCTGATAGTGTCAGTTTTGTTCTGGCATAATCATATATGATCTTGAAAAATTTAATTTATTGAGATTATTTGGTTTAACTTGTAGGTAGGCAACAGCTTTGTAATTCTATAGCATATGAGTATCAGTATTATTCTTATAATCCAAAATATTTTAAAAAACATTGTTCTGATCAAAACACTCTCAAATTAATTTATTTAGAAACACAGACATCAATAATCAGCCTGTGAATCTCAACAATGGTGACAATAATAATCAGAATAATCAGGAGTGATCCAGCTCTCAGATTTCATAAAAAATATCTTAATTTGCGTTCCGAAAATAAACGAAGGTCTTCGAGGTTACGAACAACATGAGGGTGAGTAAATACTGACAGAATTTTTATTTTTGGGTGAACTAACCCTTTAATGGCTCCGGTCATGCTTTGTGGTATGAATAAATTATGATCTGAATTGTCTATGTAATTTAATTTTCCTAATTGCATATTACTGCTCGTCACCATCGTTGAGGTGTATTGACTGAATCTTGAGTCTGTGTGTGCCTAAAACCAAGACTTCTTTTTAAACTGAGTGGTGGGAAGTTTGGATCATTTTACTGACTCGGATCTTTGAGTCTCGTTCAGCAAAATGAACAAATCTTTTATTGAGTCATTTCGTTCATTTCATCATTATATAATTAAAATGTAATTTTAAATATCCCAAAACATCTAGTACTAACGAAAATATTGATTACATTTGTAAAAATAACATAAATAACTATAGGGTAATGCAGCCAAAGCCAAATTAAGCAACTGAAATAACTGTATATTAATTAGTTGCTGGGTCTCAGAGTTCAAGCTATTGCAGTCTGACCCTGTTATAGTTCACCTCACCTCCTGATCCGAGACGTTCTTTCCTTTGCAACTTCATATTTATCAGGTTTGTTCTCCTCCTCTCATGTCTTGAGACGTTAGCTGTTGACTCGTCAGTGTCTAACTCTGATCTGTGCTGTCTGTGGGCCGTGCCATGTGCGATATAGCAGGAGCCGGAAAGAGTAAAGATTCAGTTCAGTCTCTCAGAGTTCGGCCGGGTTCGAGTCTTCGTTCTTCCTGTCAGTCCCATAGAGTCTATGCTGTCAGCACCGGAATGAGAAATGATTAGTTCATCTCTCGAGTTCGGGTTCGGCCGGGTGCGAGTCTTCGTTCTTCCTATCAGTCCCTTTAAGTCTATGCTATCAGTACCGTGAAGGAAAGTGATTAGTTCATTTGAGTCTTCGGGTTTGAGTCTTCAGCGTTCTTTTCTCACGTGACCACTCTCGCATCAAATGCAACATTCGTATTGACTGCGTCTGAATGTATATTGTGTTATATAGGCATAAAGTACAAAATATGTTCAATAAACATTATAAACAAAAGTTCCATTATTCCTTATTATTGTCCCTGTCCGTCTCTTTTCTATATAATGCATCTGTGGTGTGTTTTATTATATATTATACATTAATTAACTACTATTATATTATACATCATTTACGTGCTTGTTTGTAAAAAGTTTGTGAATTAGTTTGTGAATTAGGCTATTCAATATGGTGACAATTCACGTGACTAAAGAACGAAGGACTCGAACCCGAAGACTCAAATGAACTAATCATTCCTCTTTCCGAGTGGTCTGACAGCATAGGCTCAATGGATTGACAGGAAGAGCAAAAACTTCGGACCCGCCGAAACCCGAACTCGAGAGATTAACTAATCATTTCTCTTTCGGTACTGACAGCATAGGCTCTATGGGACTAACAGGAAGAACGGAAAACTCGGACTCAGCCCAAAACCCGAACTTTAAACCCGAGAGATGAACTAATCATTTCTGTTTGCGGTACTAACAGCATTGGCTCTATGGGACTAACCAAAAGAGCGAAAAACTCGGACTTGACCCCGAACCCGAACTTTAGACTCGAGAGATGAACTAATCATTTCTATTTCCAGTATAGATTCAGAATCCATATGGTGCGCAATGCGCATGCGCAGGTAACACAAAATGAACGAATCACTCCCGAGACAACTCGGTAGTCCCAGAGTCATATTAAAGATTCATTCAAAATGAACGAATCGTTCATGAACGACACATCACTATTTTAAACAACTTTCAAGAAATCTTTAATATTTTATCTAAATTCTGGATATTTATGCAGAATCACAGTTATGCTGTAACCAACAGAATAAATCATAACGGTGATTTATATCGCCATAACGGTGGCTTACAATTTTAGATTTTCTCCTTCAGTGATTCTACTTTAGGTGTCTTCAATAATGCTCAATCATCACTCAATTAATCACTTAATTATCTCATTAACTTCAACACTTGTGGAAGTGTATGTGAGTCCACACTTAAGAGTGTTAATTTAACACTGGAGTTTTTGCTGTGGACGAAGAGCTGTAGTTCACTGACAAGCTGAGCCATATCGCATTAATTATCGCTGGTGATACGTCCTCGATATTAATTACTTTGTAGTAAATGCTTTACTGACGAGATGTGCATAACAATGTGATACGATATATCTCCCAGCAGGCACGTACACAAATATACATCAAAGGGGGCTTGAGCACCTGCCCTTTTTATTCCTGGAGAGAAAGTGCCCTTTTTTCTGGGGTGCTTTTTTAATTTTTAAAAAATAATATATATTCCTTTTTGAGCACAGCTTCCCTGTCAAACAAATATATTTATTGAATAGTGTATCTAAATATCAGGTCTGAAGCGCCGATCAAGAGTTAACGCGTCTGTTCTAGTGAGCTCGCGCTCAGCTCGGGCTGTGCCGAGCTGGACTTTTGACTTTGAACCGAGCGGATAAAGTCAAGTCACATTTATTTATATAGCGCTTTTCACAATACAGATTGTATCAAAGCAGCTTCACAGTGATAACATGACAGTAGTACAACACAGATAAGTAATATTGTTAAATGGTAAAAAACCCGACTAAGCAAGCCAAAAGCAAGGCAAAGCAATGCGACAGTGGCAAGGAACCAAAACTCCATCAGATTGGATGGAGAAAAAACCTTGGGAGAACCCAGGCTCAGTCGGGGCCAGTTCTCCTCTGGCTTACATTCATATTGTTAATATATAAATATGAAATATAAATATTGTTCATATATAATATGGAGCCATAACATATCGCCAGCGTTGAGTCGTCTCTTCACAGGCGTTGGGGCATCTGAGATCCCCGTGAGAGGCTGGATACAAACTGGACCTGACGAACGCCATTTTTCTCGGGACAAGCGTCCCGAGATAACAGCAGAAAGGCAGATGGAAAATAATTAGCATAGCTGATGTTCAGAATGATTTCCATTATACAGGAGTCGGTGTTAGAAAATCAGTCGGTGAGACAAGCGCGGTTCAAATGAGTTTCGTTCCGCTTTTGGCACATAAACATTATCGAACATTTATCGACATTGATATCAAGAATGGGCAATATTGACTCGAAATTGAATAAAAAAATATAAATTCAAGACGTGGCTGATTTTAGACCATAAAAAATAATAAAAACGTCCGGATTTTCCATACAAGGTCATAAATTACACCTTGAATGGAAAATCCGGACGTTTTTAGGACTTTTTATGGCCTAAAATTCTTATTATTAAAGTTAATGACTTGCATACATCAATAGTCTTTCCCCTGGAATTTAGAAATCGAAATTGGTGAATTTAGAAGAAATCTACAGATGCAAACAGATGGAGGATAGTAGGTTTAAAACAAACTCCATCTAAATGTGGATTTTGAAGGTTTTATTTGATGATGATACAGTCTTCCCTCAAATGTGAAACTAAGTCCATGTCACTATCAGGTGTATCAAATATATAGCATAGAAAACATGCACATTGTGGCATGGTTTCCTTTGCTGCTCAATAAACCTGGTGAATACTATGGAGAACATTGGTTTCTGTGTGAACTGATTATTTTGAAGACATCTTTTGAAAATGAAACAATTGCATGAATTTGAGGAAGATAAAATTAACTCTAATACATTTTATAAAAAGTCAGAGTTGTGTTAATATATACTTTTTTGTTTTAAAAAAGTTAAAAGAAAAAAAACGTAATTATGAGAAGTGCCCTTTTTTCACTTGAGCCCCTGCCCCTCAAAATGTCTGTGCACGTCCCTGTCTCCCAGCCCTATTTTACAGCATTGAACTAGAGTTTACTCTTTAAAAATCTGGCAGCTGGGTGCAAGCAATTTACCACAAAAAAATATGTTTATAACATTTTAGGTTTTACAGCAGTGATCTAAAGAAAAAAACCTGGCAACTGTGGTTGCCAGTACTTTACCATAAAACATAGCTGCCAACTCTCACGCATTGGCCGTGAGACACCCGCATTTGATTGGTTTCACACGCCACACCTCCAATTTCTCACGCTCAAGTGTCAACCCTCCCCGTTTCACTCATAAGCTGATATTAGTATTTAAACATTCTCTATGGTATTTTTTTAATTGACACACTGTCTCTTTCTCTCTCTCTCTCTCTCTCTCTCTCTCACACACACACACAGTCTCTTTCTCTCTCACACCATGTAGGATAGTTATAAACTCTGTCGACTTTTAATGATTAGTGTTTATTTTTAAAGTTTGTGAGTAAGAATCGTGAAAAAAAACCCACCATATTTTGGGATGGATTCCGGGAAATCTCCCTTCGATGTTGACATCTATGGGTCGGTCAAATGCCTGAAAGAAGAGTTTATCTATTGATCTACCTGTTGAGGATTCATATAAACACAGAAGCAGTGTTAAAGTTAATGAGATAATTAAATGAGTAATTGAGTGATGATTGAGCAATATTGAAGACCCCTGATGTTAACAAGCAGAATCACTGAAGGAGAATTTAAGTCACAAGTATGGAGATCAGTGTTTGTTTAAGTTGGACTCTTGACCCTTAAATCATAAACTTTGTTCGGCTGTTGTACGTGTGTTATAACAGCCAGATGAACAAATAGAAAAGATGATCTGATGTTGTTGATTGTGTTTAAACATAATCATTATTACACAATCATTTGACCTGAATCACTGAAGTCACAAAGGGCCCAATTTTATGACATCGGTTTACTTTACTAATTACAGCAGCACTGTCCTTGTATGGTATTATATTTCAAGCATTTTCAATGAAACCAAATGATAAAAAGAAATTTCACAATTTAATTATGTTGGCACACAGACATCATGAAATAGCATATGAATCTCAGCAATGGTGAGAAACAGATCACCTATTTACACAAACTCATTATTTATTCAAAAATGTGCTTTTGACTTTCATTTATATTTGGATTATATATATATATATATATATATATATATATATATATATATATTCTTTTATTTATCCTTCCTCACATTCTTTCATGTGTGACACACCTGAATTATGTGGGTCATTGTCTTCTCAGGTGTGAATCACAACAATAGCCATGCCCCTATGCATATTGCCTTTCCAAACAAAAAGTGTTTTACTGTAAAACACTTAAACACTTAAAACACTGTAAAACACTTAAATCAATGTATTGTTTTATAGGGGGCAGTGGCTTAGTGGTTCATGTAGGTTGTCTACAAACCGAAAGGTTGGTGGTTCAATCCCCGGTTCCACCTGACCAAGTGTCGAGGGTGTCCATGAGCAAGACACCTAACCCCAGCTGCTCCCGACGAAGATGGATGGCGCCTTGTATGGCTGACCCTGCCGTCAGTGTAGTGAATGGGTGAATCATGTCAGGCAAAATGTAAAGTGCTTTGGTGGCCACAGGGTCTATGAAAGCGCTATATAAATGCAGTCCATTTACCATTTTATGTGAATGATTAGGCAGAGTGATTTTCAGATCATTTTGAAACAAAAAAGTTTTTTTTTTACCATGCATAAACATTATTTTCTTAAAAATACAAACATGTTGCTCACATGTTATGATAGTCCTGTTTGTGCTTAAAAGGGTGTAATTACACCTTCACTAGTAATGTGTTTATAAGCAACTGAAAAAAGTACAAATGTCAGGGCAAGTCAAAACATCTCAAGGACCCCAAAAACACCTCTGAACCCAGATGTCACAAAAACTAGTCAAGGACACACATGAAGAATCAGCGTATGAATCTCAACTATAGTGATAAAGCTTCATGTCGCAATGCATGCTGGGTGCCACCATTATACAAAGCTCATCCATGAGTCCCAGCATGCATTGCGGCATGAGGCTTTTAGTTTGTCACCATTGTGGAGATTTATACGCTGATTCTTGATGTCTGTGTTTGACTAGTTTCTACTGCAATTCAAAACTTTCAGATTTTTTACTTTTTTTATTAGTCATTCTTGACTTTTGGATAATTTGATATAGTTGCACAAGTTCGTTACAATTAACAGCACATCAATAAAACAAATGCACACCATCCATATACTAAAAAACTTGATCAGATCAGTACTCGTTGATTATGACATCATCAAAAAACATTCTCAGGTGCAATTTATTAAAATAAAGGAGCCATTAATCACAAGTCTGGTGACTTCAAATAAAACATTCAATGAAACATCAACATCTAAGCCTCTGTTAAAGGTATTGTAGGTAGGATGTTTATAAAAAAAAACATTTTCCAAATTTGTTTAAACTTTCTATATATATATCAATGCATAATTAAAATGCAAGTACTCACGCGTTACCCATTTGATTTGAGTAATTCAAGAGGCACGGAACCTAGGAATAGCAAAACAATGGCAGAGAAAGACCTAAATTCTGCAAATTCACATATGCAGTTCACGAAGGCAAACCAGGCAAAAAAAGGAAGATAATAACATTACCAGAATAGTTAATGAACAAAAAGTCTTTGGATAAACAACAAAATAAAACGCGTGTCAATATCGGCGTGGCTTTCCAGTGATGGCGAGAGCTGAAGGACCTCAAGGGGCTGAAAAGTGGCGCCTTGATGGCTTTATTTCTGCTGGACAGGTAAATCTTTCTTTTTGTATTTTTGATCATACATATTTTTTCTTTATGTTTTCATGAAGCATGTGTCATTAGCACACGTAGCTGCCTAATATATAGCTAACATAACATTACTTAGCGAGCTGTAGTAGAGACGATAAATAGTATATAGGCCTAGCTCAAGATGATAGCTATAGTGTTGAATTGTGCATAATTTTGCTTTAGATAACTAAATACATGTTTAAGTAGGCCTAACGTTGCTCCGCATCTAGGAACTTTTCTTAGAATTATATTTACCCTCTGTCTAACTCTTTTACCATGTACACCTGGAAGTTTACCTGCACGTTTTTCGCCTTTGTTTTGTTTTTATATTCTCTACCTATGTTTACTGATGTCTTTATCTCATATCTGTGTGAATCTTACACGAAATTCATCTTCATTACAGTGAACATGATGGCAATGGAAAAACGTGTATCATGCAACCCGTTTTTAGATTTGCCTTAAAGATAACTAGCTCGTTAGGGAATCAATAAATATATATTATAAACTTTACCAATAGCTTGATAGTGAGTACTAAAATACATCTTATATGTTTATCTTCATAATGATAAAGTTAGATTTTTTATTACATGTGATTCTGACATGATGTCAATGCACTGCGCTCCTTCCTCTCCGCTCGTCTCAGGTAAATAATGCGTCTTCAGCTCAGCGGTCGGAGTAGCGCGTTCATGCGTTTTGGGGGCGTGGATTTGGGAGGAGCCCAGAAGGGAGGGGGTGGAGTGAATGGAAATAATGAGCTGTCTTTAAAACAGTCGTCAGATGTCTACAGACACTCGATTTTTATACTTTCTTTTTCAGAGTACTTACATTTTAATTATGCATTGATAAATACAGAAAGTTTATACAAATTTGGAAAAAAAGTTTTTCTTAACAATCCTACCTACAATACCTTTAGTTCTTAATAAGAGCTTAGCCGTTTTCCGACCAAGTAGTTACAGAAACTTAGTTATAGGAACTGTCCACTTCTAAACAGTTCTAAGCACTACTCTCCCCAAACTTCGGGGTAGGAGGGGTAACGCAAGCACGGCCACGGTCTTTATAGCGTCATCACTAGACGTAGCGCGACCACATACAACAACAACAAACCAGCATGGAGGAGGCTATTGCAATGTTCCTGTTGTGCCTTGCCGGGACCTTAATAACAGAGAACGAACGGTGGCGTCTTAAAGATTATGCTTGAGTTCTGTACAGAGAAAACACAGAAGACGAAGGCTCCAGCGTAATATGATATTAAGAAATATGATTGAAGAAGATAAGAGAGCAGAGCACAGGAGGCAAACAAATCGACAGGTAAGTTTATCTAGCATTAGCAATTAGCTGGTTGAATGCGTTATGTTTGTCTTAATCCTCGTTGTAATGTTTTGCAAAAACACACAGCGTATGACAGACAGTGCGCTACAAGTTCCGTGTTGACAGTGGGCATGACTTATAAGTTGAACCAATCAACGTAGACCTAGGAAAAGGGAACTACACTCAAAAAATGATGTGTTGGCTTTACTTAACTTTTTCATGTAAACAGGCTCCACCGGTTCCACATAACTGTGTTTCGTTAAACAAACATAATTTGTTCATGTAACTTCAACATCATGTCATTTTAAGCCATCCAATTAAACACTGAGCTGAGTGTTAAATGAACACTGAAGCAGTGTTAAAGTTAATGAGATAATTAAGTGAATAATAGAGTGATGATTGAACATTATTGAAGACACCTAAAGCAGAATCACAAGGAGAAAGCCGGAATTTCAGGTCACCGTAATGGAGATGAGTGTTTGCTTTAGTTGGGCTCTTGACCTTTGTATTGTAAACTTTATAATGTTGCATCTGAGTTATACCTATCAGATGAACAAAGAAAAAGTTATGTGAACTCGGTGGAACTGTGTTTACATGAAAAAGTTAAGTAAAGCCAACACATCATTTTTTTGAGTGTAAAAAAGTCCTCGCTCTGAGACTAGGTACTGAAAGAGTTATAGGAACTACGGTCTAAGGAACTAAAAAATCCCCAATTTAGTCCGGTCGAACACAAGAAAAAAAGGGTTCTAGGAATGTTAGGTTCTAGGAACTGCAAAAGTCCCTCTGGTCGGAAAGCGGCTCTTGTCTATGTATATTCATGATGTCTAAAACATTGAAATGTACAAACAAAATTGTTATTAAACATCACTGGACTACATAAACACAAGTTAACAATACATGTCAGTGTTCATCCAAACACTGTTGTAAAAACACAGGAAAAGACACACCAACTACAGTCACATGTGACATATCTGACAAAAGTTGTGTAACTACAACACATTATTGTGTAAAAGGTTTCAACACATTTTGTTTAAGAGGGATAACACATTAGTTGTGTTAAAGGCAACACAAAATGTGTAGTCCCTATAAACACAGAGATGTGTTGAGTAACGACACAGGTTGTGTTTAAAATTTGACACATGTCCCTGAGCAAACACACTATATGTGTTAACATCTACACAATATGTGTTGTCCCTGAGCACACACAACTACATGCGTTAAAATCTACACAACATGTGTTAAAATGTACATGTGTTGTCCCTGAGCACACACACTACATGTGTTAAAGGGCACCTATTATGCAAAATTCCCTTTTACATGGTGTTTGAACATAAATGTGTGTTGGCAGTGTGTGAGCAAAACCACCCTAGAATGATAAAAATCCACCCAGTGTTTTTTTTTACAATCTCAATAAATCATATGCACTGTCTCAGAACAGAGCTGTTCTAAGATTCAGTGCTTTGTGATGTAGAATTGAGCAAGGGGTTTGATCAAGGCTGTAACTTTGATTAGAAAATGTGGGGGGACACAAATTGGGGGAAAATGTTTTCGATTTGAATCCCATTTCCTGGATGTACATACACTTAAAGATTATAGTAGCCTAGAAATCTAGACGCACCCTAGCAGCAGCAAAAATTATTTTGCCGCAAAGTGTGGTCTAGCAACTCTCCGTTGACTTTCAAAGTGGAAAAACCAAACTCTGGTAGGGCCAATCACATCGTGTTTAGAGTTCGCGGGCGGGCTTAACATAATGACGACAGGGTTGAGACGGTAAGAGCAAGCTCAGACATACTTGGTTTTAGTCGTTCATCCTCGGATGCGGCCGACGCCACTTGCGCTGTTACAAAAAAGCTGTGGCGAAACGATCAACTTGTCATTTTTGCCGCAGTCGTGCTGTGGCGTCGAGGATTAAGGTTTTACTCTGTGTCAGCGCGCGCTCTGATCGGTATAGACGCACGGACCTCTCCCGAATCATCTCCAGCAAGCACCAGTACTCCGCCCCGTTTCCCTCGTAAGTTGATATTAGTATTTAAACATTTTATGATATTATTTTTTTAATGACACACTGTCTCTTGCTCTCTCATACACACACACACACACACACACATATATACTGTCTCTTTCTCTCTCACACATATGTAGGCTAGTTATAAACTCTTTAGACTTTTAATGATTAGCATTTTATTTTTAAAGTTTGTGGGTCATGTAAAAAACTAAAAAAAATCCCTTATTTTGGGGATGGATTCTGGGAAATCTCCCTTATTTTCAATGTTCAATGTTGACAGCTGGACTGGATACAGTAAAAGTTTGATATATCAACTTGCTCCGCTGAGTATGTCACGTTCTTCATTGCTTTGATTGGCTTTAGCTCTATCCAATTGCGTGCAGAGAGAATGTGAAAGACAACCGTTTATCCCGCCCCTCGGATTGAGCCCCGTCAATGATGAGTTTCCAGACCTAACATCTTGATGTAGGTCTGGCATGCCAGGCTAGGATTATGGTGTTACAAAAACCAGTTTCTTTATCTTTTAATAGTGGCTGATCGCCAAGACTTCAGAGAATAATTTTATTAAAGTCAAAATGTTAGCCATTAATGTTTGGTTTGTAAATAATAATGTGTGCCTCAATTCCAACTGTTATGTAGAAACAACATAAAGACAGTATATTTAAAATAATTGTTTAATGGCATCTGTTTATGAATGAAGGCCAGTAGGGTATCACTGATATTAATATCACTAACTTACTGATGTCTCGATGAAAATGACCCCCAAATTTTAAACATTTAATAGGCTTCAAAAATATCCAACAACTTAAAACAAACCTTACATAAACCCATTATAAACTTCATATTTACCTGTGCCTTCCTGTCTAACAGTTATGACACTGAAATTGACTTCATAAATATAAATTAAATATAGATTCATCCTTATTAAAATTACAAGCATTATTTAGTCAAGAGCAGTTAGTACATTTTTCTGTTCCCTTTGTTCTTTGGTTAACTTTACTGACAGGGAGAATTTGTGTCAAATTTAATTAAATGTAATTTCGTAGCAAACTTTTATCACAGTATGTGTTTGTAGTTTGAAAAAATTGCGCCGCGTTAGTGTTTGTTTGTGTCTGTGTGTGTGTTAGCCTGACTTCGATCATACTCATATTCTAATGAGAATATGAGTCTGAGACCGCTCCATTGAGCTTTGATTATGAGGCGTGTCGTCAATCGAACCAGGAAAAAACAACAACTCTGCACTCAATTGGATAGTCGGTAGACCTACAACCAATCAGAGCAACGCAGTAAGTCAACTCCTTTGCATAGCGCAGTTTTCAACTACAGAACTTACTTATTTTAGAAGTTAAATAACGAGTGTTGCTTCTTTTACTTACTCCTCCATGAGTGCGACCAAAGCAGAAACCACAACGACCACAGGCTTTTCATTACGTCCCATCTTCTTAGTGACCATCAGAGCCACCTGATAAGTTACGCTTTTCCAGAATCATGTGGGAAGGACGGCAAAATATCTTTCCGATCGACAAATGCCTTGATTGCGGTTCTCTGTTTGTCTATTAAAATGAATGCGCTGTCGATTTATTTCACAACAGACGCGACAGCTGCAGTCATCTCTGAGGGAAACGATAACGTGATGATTACTTGCAGATCAATCTGTCAATCATCCTATAAAGCCCGCCCTGGCAACTTGATTGGCCCGAACATTTCTTGCCAGATCATAATTACTCCTCAATGGATCGAGTTCAAGACCGAACTTCCCGTCCAAAAAAATGTTGTGGCGGAGTTCGGGCTGCATACAGTATATGTGTGTGTGTTGCACATCCATAATTTCAAAGGGGACGTGATTACAACTCTATAAGTACATAAATGTATCAAATAACCATACCGAGATGCTGGTCCATACTGGTCCATTCTCATTTGTGTTTATTCTGCCAGAGTCTCTTCGTCATCTGGGTCTGATCAGAGACTATTTATATATGTCCGATTTCAAACATGTACGGCTGAATGACATTCGAAACAGCGGGTCTCTCACTCTCTCAGCCCTTCTGCTTACTGACTGCCATAGGTATCAACAGAGGTGTAAAGTAACGAATTACAAATACTCACGTTACTGTAATTAAGTAGGTTTTTTTTCAGAAATTGTACTTTTTTGAGTAAGTTTAAAATTGTGTAATTATACTTTTACTTGAGTACATTTTAAGTGATGTATCAATACTTTTCTTCGCTATTTTCCTTCTGTTTGTGGTTGTTATTCATTACATGCTTGTTCTAATTTTATTTTATTTTTATCCTTCAACGTGATTGGATTGAGTAATCGGTCTCGTGACTGTCATCAAATCAAATTAAGCATAGGAAACTTTAACCGCCTATTCCTGCTGTTACTCGTGACTGCTCTGGAAGTGCATTCTTCATGCATCAATTCAATCCAGATATCAGCGTCTTCCTCTAATATGCTAAGGTACATTTCACATTTCTGCTTAAAGGGCAATTCCACCTCTGGAAAGATGAATGTGTATTTAAAATGGGTCATTTATGTAGAAGAAATGTGAAATTATTTTTTAATTTGGAGCTTTCTAGACTGAGAAAAGACAGAAAATGTATTTTTGGCTTATGTGAATGAAAAACATCAACTCCCAGAATTCATTTGCTTCGCTGCCCTATGAGGCCACGCCTACCGCTAACCTCGCAGTATGTAAACAACAGTCTACTAGTGATTCTCCGTGATGAGTCTGTCCGAAAATGTGTTTCGAGATCGCCCAAAATGTCCGCGATTCGGCTTTTGCGTTCTACAGTCGTCATTCATCATGTTTACTGTGGCAAGCGGAACGAGTGCGAGCTGTATGTAAACGGCGCGAGACGAGCCAGGTTTACTGTGTCGACCGGGATGAGTGCCGGCTGTCTGGATAACGGCGCGAGACGAGCCAGGTTTACTATGTCGACCGGGATGAGTGCCGGCTGTCTGGATAACGGCGCGAGGCCGGTGGCGTGATTACCGATGAGCGGCACCTAAGACGTAAGTTACCGGTCTCGTATCTCTCACGGAGGAGCAGGAATTTTCTTAGCAATGTTAAAACGCATCAACCGATCACTTGTTTGGCGTTCATGTAAACACATCAGTCAGATTCACCAATTATAAGGAATTGAGTTAGATTGAAACAAAAGCTGTAACTTACATGTAACTTAAACAATGAATGGCGACTTCAGAAATTAAAAGCTGAATCCCGGACATCGACGGCCGGACATGTCCAGGAAAAAGAGGACGGTAACCCCTACTACTCAGCTTTCGCCACAGAACAAGAGCCTGCTAGCTTAGCGTCCAAAAAAGATGTGTAATGTTAATCCCAATCCTCCATAACGCATCCGTCAGCGTATTCAGTAGTTTCGTCCACATTTTCAAAACGTTTCTGCCAGTGAAATCAAACGCATTGGCACTGATCTGTGATAGGTCTGTTAGCGCAATAGGTCCAACCCCCTATTGGCGGGTTTGAAAGGGTGGGGACTCGGGCTTGTAGTTTTTTACTGAAATCGCCCTCTCTTACACTTCCGCCAACAATTACGTAAAATGACGATTTTTGCGTCATTGTTGGAGGAAGTGAAAAAGGTAAATAGCAGATTTCTCTCGTCTCAGGGGAAAATGATAAAGTGTTGCATGACCATTCAATAGTATAACTGGGTTTCGAACAATGGAAAGCTTAATGCAAATGGGTGGAGTTGCCCTTTAACATGATATTTATATAGGCTGGCCTGTCTACAGGGCCTAACATTTGGTCTAAGGTTGGGGGTATTGTGTAACGAGTTCATAATGTGGTGAATTCCCGCTCCTATTTACTTCACAATCACATTATAGAGAGACGCGCGTCACGATCTGTGCTCTGCCGCATCTCGCGCTCGCCATGCCGCCAGATTCAGAATCAGTGCACCAGGGTGTTAACTTGAACTGCATTTCTTAATAAGAAATTAGCACAGCTCGTTAATAAACAATGTTTTTTTCATTGATCCATTATACGATCCGTCTTCATTTGGCAAGTGCACTTGAACATGTTGAACTTTTGTTTTTTTGTTTGTGAATGCTGCTAATAAAACAGCTTCGCCTCAAAGCATTACAATGTGAGTAAATGTAGCCGTATAAAATGTAAGGGATGATGCCACTCTTCTAGAACAATGTGCATTTACGTTTAAATTGTAACATATTTAATAGCATGGAATTAAAGTGTGTAATTGGTGTTAGCTCACTATCTTAACCTATTTCAGTGCATTGGTTGAGGTAATCTGATAATATTAGTGATTCTCATTTATCAAAACACTAACATTGGTACCGTTTTGGAGAGAAATTGGGTATTTTTTAATCTCTCTATTTAACCTATCTCTTGGTGTGTGATGCTGAACTATCATGAGTTTCTAAAGGTTTTTGAATTCTTTGCACAGTTATGAATATTGATATTTTATGTGCAACAATAGCATGCTCAGGTCCAGTGGCTTTTCACCTAATTTTAAATGGTTTTTCCCCCAAATAATATGATTTAAATGGTGATGAGTGTACTGATTTGATGCATTTTAAAAAGATGGATGATAGATATTCTTCAATCTTTCTTACAAAGAACAAAATATAATGTGAATTACAGTGGGATTTTTTTAATGTATAAATTTTAGTGTACAGTGTTTATTATAAGGGGTAAATTCCGCACCTCAGTACTCACTACTCACTACTCATGAGTACTTTTAAATAAGCTACTTTTTTACTCTTACTCAAGTAGTTTTTTACAAGTACTTTTTACTCTACTCACACTATTTTTTTTTAATGTAATGGTACTTTTACTCTGAGTATGTTTTTTCAGTACTCTTTCCACCACTGGGTATCAAGTTACACACTCATCCAAAGGCAGGCGGGGATCTGCAACTCATTTGCATTTCAGGTCGTATACACCATAACAGCTCATTTTTAAACAGGCCCCAAAAATGACATTTTCAAATGATTATAATAAATTAACTGTGGGGTATTTTGAGCTGAAACTTCACAAATACATTTGGGGACACCGAGACCAATATTACATCTTGTAAAAAGGGGCATAATAGGTGCCCTTTAAAATCTGCACAACACGTGTTGTCCCTGTACACACACACACACTACATGTGTTAATCTACACAAAGTGTGTTGTCCCTGAGCACACACACTACATGTGTTAAAATCTACGTGTTAAAATATACAAAAAAATTGTCATTTTTGCATCTTTTTTTCAGGTTGTGTTGAAACATTTTATAAGAGTGTGTCAACACTCACCATCTGTGAATTGTATGCAGTGTTTGCTATGTTCTCAAACAAAAACACCAGTGTAAATAAAGTTTATTATATACAATATATTGTCAGTTACTACATTTTAGTATAATTCAAAGTGCAAGCTCAGTTAACTGTAAACTCTTCATGAACTTTTGTCAAAACAGCATTATCAATCAGGGGTTGAAGTGTGAATAACTGAATAATGTACAGTACAGTGAGTCTGTCCAGTCATTGAGCTTGAAACATTGCCTTGTTCTTTGTGTACACATGCATTTGTTTCTTGACTATTGATTAAATGCTTTATATTTTTACATCTGCCCCTTTTGCTTTATTTTTTTAAATGACACAATTTGTGTGTTAAAATGACTTACACATTTATTGTGTTAAATTTGACACAACAGGTGTTGTCCCTGAGCACACTCACTACATGTGTTAAAACTGACTCAACATGTGTCATTTTTAACACATCTCTTTTTAGAGTGTACGTGTTTCTGAACCTTTGTGTTGCATTTATGTTTTTTGTTGCATTTATGTGTACATTGTTTTGTACACAAAAATTCTGACAACATTTGAAAGATTACGCATTTAAGAATTTTTAAGATTCGGCTGATCCTATTTTCTTTAAATAACATCACATGAAAATTTAAAGTAGAGAGACATGAAATTTGGCATCCTGTTCTCTCTATTGAGCCTGCCTCTTATTGCTCAAAAAACGTATGTAGAACTGTGTGACAGAAATATAGTGAGTCTGGTTAGTAATAAGTGAAGCTTGTTTGTGGAGTAGTTTAATCCTCCTCTGCTGAGATCTTCACAGATTTAATATCTTCTTTTCTCTTCTGTGGATTTCATCTAAGGCTGAAATTACTCCATATTTAATATACACAGATTTTTTTGGCTAGGATAATGACCAGTTGTGGTTTATTTCTTGCTCTTGGATGACATGTGGCATTGCTATGCAGAGGTGTAAGGTCCTAGCCTGGTAATCCCAGTACTCTGCTACTTCACTTTGCTTCGTAGACAGACTCTGGAATGGCATAATAGAGAAGTGTTTTCTCTCGCTAGGGGGCGCTTCTCTGAAGTTTAAAATTATTGGTTACCCGTAAGCCAATCAGATAAGTTTATTTATGACGTATGTCACGCGTCGACACATCCGCATCGAACCACAGACATTATGCATCGAACTCAAATCTATGATCGAACTCACTGTAAACAGGGAGCGGCACTTTTGTAAGGGCTGCAAAATGGGTGCCAACCGGGAATGAACAATTCACAAACTAGGTTATTTATATGATTTGCTTAGGTGCGGCCGCCCCGCAGCGTCGGTGTGCCCTGCTCTCACGAGTCATGACTGATCGCCGCCCGCAGCGCCGTGAGCCCGAGCCCCTGCTCTCGTGCGAGTCATGACTGGTTAATATGGAAGTTCATTTTACTGACTCTCTGAGTCATTTCGTTTATTTAAGTGGCTTTAAATGTTATAATTTTAACAGCCAAATTCCACGATCACATCCACCAACGCAATGTTGATCATATTCTGAATTAAGAAATCATAATGCAGTAAAAAATTATTTACAGGGAACATAAATAATCACTTTACCTTCCGAAGTCTTACGTTCATTTGTCACGTGACGTGACATACGCAATGAACAGATCGTTCATGAATCACATATCTGGGACTAATGCAGCAGGATGTCGAAACGAAAAATGGTGGATTGTTGTTATTATTATGATAATAATATGATAATATGAGCGCGCCAGGCGCGTTCACAGCCGAGGTGACCGAAGTTCTTTTCATGGCCGTAAAAGACAGAGAAGTGACGTTGAATGGGGTAAGTTATGTCCTTATAGTTATGCATATTATTCATATAGTTATGGCCAAACAGGTCTGACCCGTCATTACTACAATTAGCCTGAACAAAACTGGGTAGCCTAAATGTGTAAGCTTGAAGTGTTAATATTTTTTCTTGTTAGAATGTATGATTTGCAAAAATAAACGTCTGTGCATCTGTGCATCTGTGTTGATGAATCAGAGTGCAAGCTACATAATGGCCAAGCATGCTGGTTTTTGCTGGTATACGTTGCAAATAGAGGGGCGGAAAAATTGCTTTTCGCCTAGAGCGGCAGAAGTGCACGCGCCGGTCCTGGCTGTAAACACTTGATGATGCGAGCGGAATAGCGGAGTGAACATTGCTGTAAACACTTGATGATGCGAGTGAAATACCGGAGTGAACATGGCTGTAAACGACTTTTGCTTCAGTTTGAAAACCCCCGGAATGTTCTCCATAACATGGCAAATTGCATCCCGTGTCTTGTTTCCCATTCCTGCGGTCGTTTCGGTTTTTGATTTCTCTGAACCTACAATGTAAAACTCGGCGCTTAGCGTCTACGTCACGGCTCCCAGCCCGCCCTCTGTTCGTTGATTGGCCGGCTGTTTTCAGGCTGGTGGAAAACTGAAAGATAGGCCGCTATCTCAGACTGACTACAGGAGCGAAATGAAACTAGCGGAAGTAGGAAGTCTGACGTAGTCAGGCTAGTAAGGTCCAGGATCAGAAAGTAGAAGTCCTCCTGGGTATTTTGTTCCAATCTCCTGGATGTGCTAATTCCAACAGGAGACAGAACTAAGTAGTGAAATCAGCTGACTGAGTTCATGGGTGGAATAAACATATATCAGGACTTTTACTGTTTGGCTACTGTAATACCCACCTCTGTTCACATCAATATGCAGACATCCCAAGTCTCACGGAAGTTCCGGGAGTCTCCCTGATGCCCGCAAATTAGTTAAAATCTCCCGGAATCTAGAGCGCGATAGAACATACTGCGTGCATAACATTCATAGTGCACGACAGAGAGGGAGAGAGAGCGAGAGACTTTGCGAGTGTGCCTTGCGAAAGCTAGTTGACTTGAAAGTGGTGTGTATGTTTACCCAAAAGTCATAATGACATGTTGAACAGGCAGTGACTGTGTAGTTGCTGATGCAGTGGATTTCTTTAGTGTTTTTTAGTGATCGCAAACGGTATAGGTTCACAGTAATATTTTACCCACATTATTAATGCATTATAAACTTTAGTTTTAGTTTAGCTAGCAGTTTCTGCAAGTGAAATTAATTAACTCGAGCATTTTTACAGTTACATACTGTAGATCACAGTACAGAACTCTACAATTAACCATACATTACTGGCAATGTGTTGCCATTATTTTACTGTAAAAAAAGGTCTAACAGTGCACTGTTAACTAACTTTATCTTCTCAGACTGGCTTCAGCGCAACCATAAATCAACGCAACAAACAAGAGTTATATCTTGAGGGAAAACACATTACCCTTCAAGATCTGAAATTGAGAGATGATTTAAAACAAGAAAAAATGTTCACCTATCTCTCAAAAAACATCCCAGAATATCCGACTCCTGTAGAATTTCACATCACAGAATTGACCCATGTCACTACCAAAACTAACCTTCGGGAGATCTGGGACTCGGAGGGATTCAAAGGCCTTGATCAAGATTCACTTTTATGGTGGAGCCTGAAGATCAATGAAGCGGATATAAGAGCAGCCGAGGAGCGTTACCTAAAGAGTTCGATCCAAGACATATCCGATGAAGAAATCGCAGCTCAGCAGCCGTTCCTGAGTAAATTCACCACTTCACCAGCATTCATAAATGAAACCTCATGCTACGGCAACTTTGCGTTCACATTTCCTCTGACTGAACTGATGGAGACCTACAAGAAGCAGATGTGTAAGGACGAAGAGCCGGTTCTCAGGGTATACGGGACCAAACTTTTCAAGAAGCTGATTGAGTATGTTATTCTCGTTCACAGCCCTCACCTTAATGAGACGTTTAGAAGATATCCACTGCTGACTCCCAGCCCGCTGGTTTCTTATGAGGGAAATCAGATCACCTGGAGAGCACAAGCCATTTGTGAATTCCACAACTATCAACTGGAAATCCATGGAAAAACAGCACACACCCAAATCATGGATCCATTCGAGATTTATGTGTGGGATCATCTTACTCTTGCCTTTCACGTCAATAAAGATGAGGTCCTTACCTTCCCGAAAACAAGGCTTAAAGCAAGCCTCAGTTGCTGTAAAATCGAATCAATTGCAGAAGGGGATATCTCTGACCTTAATGAAGCTACGGCATTTCTTGAAAGTTTGTCAGAAACTGATAAATGAATCTGTGGAAGTGAAAGTGGAATAAGGATGTGCAAATTTTGAAGGAACCCTACAATTCTTGGCTTTCTATGTTTTTCGCCTGAAATCTAACAGTTGTTCTAACTAACACTATTTTGTTGATCAGTGTTCCCTTGGGTTGGGCACTTGGAAATTCATCTATATTATTGTAATTCTCTTCCTTCTGATGTAACACCAAATGATAAAGGGTAACAATTAGGCTGTCTTAAAAGGTGACCAAACTTCTAAACAAATTTGTTTACTTTTCATTATAAATAATGATCTTTTAGAACGTTAACACTTAAACACCTTGTGAAACTTTTAATTGGATCCATATAATCCTTCTATATTTGAGACAATATCTTGTAATTGATCTTACACAACAATGGTAACCATTACATTTTATTTGAAGTAAATTATCAAGTACTAGTTCTTTTTAGTTACTGGAATTCTTGCATAAGTGAACTGTACTAACTAACCATTTATTAGCACAACATACTATTCCTATTTCACTTTTTTTAAGGCAGTTGGTTTGCATGTTTTTTTAAGTAAATCTAACTAATTCAATTTTACAGTGTACATGGCTTGCAGAAATAATTAAATAAAGGTAGAGTGTGATTTTTATATAACTAATATCTGTATCTCTTCAATGACAGACTATAATAAAAAGTGATTTGTTTAAAAAGGTTTTGAAACTGTCTAATAGTGTATGTTTGCGGAGTTGTGGAGCAATGTGTGTGGAGTTGTGGAGCAAAATACACAGAAATCTCTCTGGTTCGGATTAATTGAACAGGATGTCCGATTAGAACATAAACATTAACAATATACAAAAAAGTACAATTAAAGACCTATAAAGCATTATTCAAGTAATATTTACATATTAAGTTATAATCAGCATATTAAATTGCACATTAGATGAATAGATAAAAATCAAATATATAAAAAACACAAACTCTATAGAAATGATTAGGCTATGCAAATCGAACTGTAAACATCAGTGGTGGGCCGTCAGGGCCAGCAAGGCCTTCTCTGCTGGCCTAAACACTATCAGAATCACTGACTTGCACTTTAATATATTTTTTCCATGAATGAGCATTAAATTATTCCAAATAGTTTGTTCTCTTAATTTCATAGCTTTTTCTTGGTTGCGCTGCTTCCAGTAGTGTGTTTTTATGTTAGAACTTGTATCCATTCATATTTTAGCCATCATGCGTTGCCGGGTAAATAAATCTGCCTGGAGGCCTTCAGAATCGACAGAGCGGGCGTCTGTGGTATAAAATGAATGGAAATTGAAACCGTTTCTTTAACCAATCAGATAATCCATCAGATTTAATCAGCCAATCAGATTTCGCTTTGACTGCAGCGGGGCCATCTAGCTGGCATACAATAACGTATGTATTTTCTCGTTGTTTGATTGGCGCGTACAGAGCTCGTACTATTCCGCATCTGTAGCGAACTGCGTAAACTAAATACATATTCCTGTAGATCCTGTTTCTTTCCCTGCTCGACCTCCAGCAGAAATAAATCCCTTATTCAGCCTGAGCTAAACGCAGAGTAACGGAGCTCTATTCAATCTCTCCGCGGAAAAACAGAACTGACTAATGTAAGTTATGAAACGAATGATTTTGAAGGCAAAAGTCCCACTGATCTCGTTCAAAACTCTGTGTGAGATGGGGAAGCTGTACACATCGTCATATTTTGCGGTGACTGCGCTTCTGTTGACAGGCACTCTCAGTCATAAAGCGAATAAAAACTTATGCTAGAAATATGACGAGACAGACACGACATTGTTGGAACTGAAACGCAGTTAGACGCAGTTTAAGTCTTCTTGAGGAAAGAAATAAGGATGGATTTTGTGTGAAGAATAATCTGTAGTTTTGGTGAGTTAATGCTTTTTTCCCCGTGGTGAATATAATTTTCTTCTTAATTTTTCTTATAAATTTATGATCGAAACTTTATTTTTTTCAAACATTCATACTATTGTAACGTCTGAAAAGGGACTATTGTAGCCCTTGAACAACAAGATAAGGGAGGCTCCGTTTCTGAATTTATAACGTTAATAGGATTCGTAACGCAAGAACCACTGTACAAACGCTTCCTCCTGACCGGTCCTTTCTCGAACTCACCGCATTATCCAATAACTGTGGTTGCAAAATAAAAACAAAAATTATAGAGAGGCTTTCTGCTGATACACTATTAAAAGTTATTAATTCAGTTAGGACAGAAGGCCTAGGTGTGAAATGTACAGCCTGCCACTGGTAAAATTACAACAACCTTAAGATAGTTTTTTTTTCACACCGCTGCAACATAGATTTAAAATTCTCCGTCATTAATGGTCATATAAATTAAATCAATACATGATTATAAACTATAGAGGGTCTTCTTTTTTGTGTATACTCTTATTAATATCAAAACCTTGTGTTTTTGTAAAATAAATAAAATAAACAGGGTGCGCTTTCAGCTCACTCTGTCTCCGCAAAAATCTTTCTGAAACGCAGAAAAAATTACCTGTAATTCATTACATACTTGTCACAGAGACACTGAAAGATCTGTCTTTATGAAGCTGAAATTCTCTTCTTTTAAATGAAGTCATTTATATAATAAAGCAACTATTCTCAGATGATGTAATCTGTATGAAAAGGGAGAGATGTCAGTATTTTCCCTTTCACCTCATTATAGCAAATTACGTGCTAATGTGACCCCGCCCACTGAGAGCGCGTGCTATTCAAACACTAATGTTGAGGCAAGCCATGAAAACGCCCATATCAGCTGGGGATAAAACATCGAGTTTATCACAAATCTAACCTTTACCTCGTGTTGCTGCGCTGTGAGGAATAATACTGTCATAATAATCCTGGGAAAGTTACCTCAGTTACCTGTTTCATTTCAAAGAGGAGCACACTCGATGCAGCTGATGCAGTAAGTCATTTATTCTTAAAGGGTTTTGCTTGATTTTTGCATTCAAAAACATCAAAATAAATAAGTAATAGGCTATTTTTGTACCCAAGTTGTGAGCCTACCTGAAAAACGGTCGGTTTTTATGGGCGTGTCGCACTGAAGACTTGGAAATAAACGCCCACTGCTGTGAGTGGATAACAGTTTTGTATATTATAATGAGATTAACTCACCCGCGGTGCACGAAGGGGTAAACGTCCAATGTTGTAAAATGGCGACCGGAATGATTCGCCCATACATGTTCGACCCAGAGTCCGTGTGCTGCACAATATTCCTGTCAGATCCAAAATAGACGGCACATGTATCACGTTCTTTACTTTTAATCGGTCTGCAAATCCAGTATTGTGTACAAAACATTCCTCAGTGAAATGAAGTGAACAGACGATGATGTTTTACCTCATCAGCTGGAACGTCATTAAAAATAAAGTTTATCCATGCAGTCCTGATTGGAATCCAGATGAAGCTTATGCAGCGACTGTCTTCTTCCACAACCAGCACTGCACAATGTTCTGTATTGCTCGGTAGCTCAATTTGTTGGCGGTTTGTCATCACGAGGTAGGCATGTATGTAAGGCTACTTAGCTATGCGTGTAATGCGCAAATCGGTGGGCGGGGCTAAACCGGCCGTGTCTGAAGCAGACGTTGATCTTCTTCGTGGGGGTGGTGTTTTAATCCCATTGACAGAGGCTGGTGTCAATAAAAGCTTTTATTGGGCTAACAAGGACGTTTTCAGTTCTGACACTTACAGGATATTCTTATAATATGATGACCTCTTAGATGTCAAAAGCTCAAGGAAAATTTGATTTCTCAGTTCATCACCCCTTTAAGTGCTTTGTTCTAATCGTGTTATTGAATTCATTCGGTTCACGTGACATCCTGTAGCTTTGCGTCGACGGTCACCGTCTCATTAATGCCTGCAATATGTTGTGCAGTTGGCTGAAACAACAGCCGAAAGAGGAACCCTGAACTGGTATTTTATGGGGCTTTCACACTGGCAGTTTATTTCGGAACGGGGCACGGTTCGCATGAAAAATCGCTAATGTGAACGCTGTCTTTGGACCCGGGTGCACACTGGGGTACCGAACCCGAGACTACCTGGAGGAGGTGGTCTGAGTTTGGTTGCTTCCCAACCGTACCAGGGTTCGCGTGAATGTGAAAGCAACACGGATTCGGGCACGCACTTGTTCAGGAAGTAAAGTATCCTGCGCATGCGTTTTAGCTTATTGTGATGTATTCAGTTAAATAAAACACTTGTAAGGGATGATAGTGTTGATGATTTACCTCGGATACAAGCGTGAGTGAGCCTGCAGTGTATTCGTGCATTGCGCGTGGAATCAGAGCAACACATTTGAAAATCCACTGTCTCCTCAAAAGAGTCCGTTTTCAAGCAGCAGAAGTCCACCTTATGTGACACACGCACAATAAACCTGTATTGTTCACTCAACTGCTCATAATAGCAGCAAATTAATAAAAAAACACACAATATTTACACACGTTCTGCTTTCTATCATGCGCCGCGCACGTTTGCGACTGACGTAAGATGCACGCAAATGCACCAGGGTTCGATAGTGTAACGGTGGTCGCCCAAATTGTGTAAGAAAAGAAAAAATAAACAACAAAAAAAATTGTTGCTTAGGTGAGGATTCAAACTCGGGTCGCCCGCGTGGTAGCACGGACACCTAACCGCTAGACCACAATGGCGATTACATTTTGCAACAGGCAATAGTCTGATGTCGACTTTCAGTCCTCGAAACCTCGGGAAAAAAAACAACAATTGTTAATGTTCAGGCGCCAGACAACTATACACTTGCCACACAGATTTATAAGACTGTCCCGGATAGCTATAACAACCACCCGTTACAAACCAAAAGAAAGAGAGAGAGAGAAAAACAACAAAACTACAAAGGAAATTATATGCACTTTCTTTAATAAGATTAGAAAGTTTTCTCAACACACAATTTACTTTAAAAAAAATAGAATAAACAAAAGAAAATTCAATACTCGTTAAATCACAGTAGCACTATCGTCATGTTCAAACAGTAGAGAAAGAAAACAAAACAAAAAAATACAAACTAACACTCCTTAAATCTGCAGTGTTAGTGGTTATGTGTGTGCAATGCAACGCAACGCAACACTGACCCAAATTGGCAGCACGGGTGGTCAAGTTGTGTGACTCGGGAACATCGGCAGCATCAGTCCGTCTTGCTCCTTTGCTCCTCCAAGCCACCGAGGAGTTCAAATGAGTAGAATCCACGAACGGAGAAACATCCGTGAGTCAACGCAACGGCACCCACCCGCTAGTGAGAGGATAAAATAGCAGCACTACCTCCTTTTCACGATGCCCGAAAAACACACACTCTTCTCATAATCCACCCACAAAAAACAGCCTCCACTGGGGATGTGTCGTCCTTAGAACATGAACACCCCCCCTACTTTGAATCATTCATGCCGCTATATACACACTTCCGTTGTTAATTTTTCTTCTCCTCCAATCCTGCCAGAGTATAGTTTGGGAGGAGTTGACAGACAGTGAAGGTACTTAAAGGGGCAGTAAATTAATACATGTGTATATTGCTACACTAGAATCAAGTTGAGTGTGAAACCAGACCAACGCTGCGGGGGCGCCGGGAACAAACGCGCTCGGGCTCGCACCGCAGCAAACGAGCCCAGTGGAAAAGCCACCTTACGCCGCCTTCACACTGGCAGTTGAAATCAGCTCCGTAATACGCAATACGTTCCCAACGGACGTCGTACTACACAGTAAAAAGCTTCGGACGCGGGTAGAACAAAAGAGAGAAAGGTTGATTCTGTCAGTTTCCTTATGATCTCTCTGATGAGGGTTATATTAGACATATTAATAGGAAGGCTGCTGACATGTCAGGTCGACTAAAAACTGATATGGTGATCAATAGTTTAATGTCTGCCTACAATTTAATTGTATTAACTGCCCCCCTAATAACGTTAGAAAGTCATGAAAATAAAAAAATGACATGACAGCTTCTCGTTATAAAATCATTATGTATTGTATTAAACGTTAATAATTCAGGTTTGTTTATCAGTACCATAGCAACGCTTAACTTCCGCTGGAATTGTCGGATAGGAACCGTCCGTAGCTTTTCGCAAGAGTTCAAATTTTTGAACGCATCCGGATGACCAACGGACACGATTTTCTTCGCACCGCACTCGGTCGGACCCGTTTCGGACCCATTCGCATGCGGTCTGCGAATCTCCATAGGAAATGAATGACTTCCGGTCGTTTCGTAGCCGCATCGGAGCTGATTTCAACTGCCAGTGTGAAGGCGGCGTGAGTCTAGGCTATAGGGATGTTCGCTGAGCGTCATATGTGACGTCACGAATGGGCGTGGGCGCGAACTGGTTGGCAAAAAGAACCAAAACATACGCAGCAGTCTATGGGCTCTATCTTGCACCCGGCGCAAATGACTTTATACACTGACGCATTTATCATTCCTATTTTGCACTCGCGCAAAGCAGGCTTTTTTCCTCCACAGACGCACGTCGGTAAACTAATAAATGAACTTGCGCTTCCTGGCGGGTTGGCACAAAAAGGAGGCGTGTGTCGGCGCAAACAATCCCTGGTGCTATTTTGCAGTTCCAGAAAACAATTGCGCCAATGACCAGAAAAAACCTGGTCTAAAGTCAGTGGCTCGTTGCGCGTATATTCAGATGCTATTTTAAGCGTGCATGCTTGGCCATAATACAGAGTGTGAACAACACGCATACACTGTAGATGATTCTCTCATCAACACAGATGCATTTTACTTTTTGCAAATTATACATTATTATACGGAAAAATATATAAACATGAGGGAAATCATTGTTGTGTCCATGATGATGGGAAAAACAGGCATAAAGCTTACACATTTACCCAAATTATTATATGCATGTTTAACCCGAAGCTAATTTGGGTGTGTTTGTCCCATCCCCAGTGTCCCTTCTCTTTCTTTTTACGGCCCTGACGAGAACATCGTTCTCACTCGGCTGTGAACCGATGCTGAAGCGCGCCTGGTAAATGCGCCGTTAAATAGAATTGCGCCACGGAACAAGCGCATCTCGTTCATCATGCTCTTAAAGGGAATGTGATATGACGCTCTTATTGGTTTATTTCCGTTACGCCCAAACCACACCTATGAATAATGAAGCTACTCCAGACCAACCCCTTTTAGATTTGCGCCAGGCGCAAGAGGCCTTTATCCCGCCGGGAAAATAGCAACAGCGCCGGGATCCGCCCACAAAGTTAATTGCGCTTTGACACTTGCGTTTCAGATCGTTAAAATAGGGCCCTATGTGTTCTGTCAGCAAAATAATAATTCTTTGTACGAAAAAGCTAAAAGGAGATATAAGATAAAGCTTTTATATAACCAGGGTTCATGTTCTATGCCTGATCCATATCACCTGAGTGAGAATTGGAACAAAAGCCCTAACACATGGCCAGATTTGACATTCGGCGACATCTACCTGTATCTCATCGACACGCCATCTATGCTTATCAGAGAGTCAATGAAGGCGTACAAATCTTTAGATGCCTATAAGTCATAATTACGAATATTACTTGTGTTAACTGGATAACTGGTACATTTGTTACAACTAGAGTAAAATAGAGGTGCAATTTGTCCATAGGCTATATTTTGAATCAAAATGATCTTACCTCTGATTTATAACATTAGTCAACATATACGTAAAAATGTATCAAAGAAAATACAATAATTTGCCCTTAATCTATAAGGGTGTGTACACAGATGATACACTGACTGTACAGTACCCAATCTTTGGGTTAAATTATGACTTTATAATACTGTGCGACATACGGCCATTACTTTTCTGCCAACCAGAGCACATGCAACCGCGTCGTGACGTCACAGGCGAAGATCCCTATACTAAAAGTAGAGTTGTGACGTTCGCGAACGAAGCGATTATTTTGAACGGCTCAAAAACATGAACGATGAGAGCCGAGTCGCGACTGGAGGGGAGCCGTTCTTTCTGTCGTTCTTTTTTTTCCTATTCGTGTTTTACACAGATGCACACAAATTAGCTCCTCAGTTAAAGGGAAGGGGCGTACCCAGCGCAGGGATGATAGTTGTGCACGCGCGTGCATCTATTTACTCTTACGTTATCTTTTATAACCCTACGTGCCTATGTCATTGGGTAGGAGCGGAGCCAAAACTTGTGCACGCTGCCATCACATTGTTACTCCAATTAAAAAAAAAACAAAGTGAAGAACTGCTTGTATTTATTGACATTGCATTTTGTGTTCATGTTCATGTTAATGTATCTACAGTATATATTTACAACTTAAAATATTTTTTGTTTTTTTTTTCAAAATGTTCTTGTGGTATTGTATGAATAACATGAGTCAACAGCTTTACACATACACATACTTTGTACTAAAGGTAAATCCAAAATAGTGATGTCACTTTCTAAGCAGAGGGATGTTGTGCAACCCTATGGAATATAGTCCACACATAACAAATTAGGTAATAATCAATATTTCAGAATAATTCAAACTCAGATAATGATGTGTGATATCTGAGTTTGAATTATTTGACTACAAATATCACCTCATCATTCCTCCCAGTGATTCTACTTAATATTTAAAAAGAGCCAAAAGAGCCATTCCTTTGAACGGCTCTCTAAAGGAACGGATTCGCCAAGATCCGGATCCCTCAAAGAGCCATAAATCCCATCACTAACTAAAAGAAGAGAAAATCATTTTTTTGAAAGACTTGAAGTCTCATGTTGCTGGTTTGTGGTTAATTATATTTCTAGCCTACTCTCAGTGGCCAACATTATACAGACATCGACAGATGTTTTTCTTCATTTTTATCATGGTAAATTATTAGATTTGGGGTTATTTTGAACATAACTGTCTGTCTGTCTGTCTACCTAAATCTAATAAATATTTTCTTAAGTTCATAAAGATTTTGTCTTCGTCACATGTGTTTTAGATGTTATTTTGTGTAAGTAATGTTAGCTCTGCAGACGATCTCAGCCTTGAAATGCATATTAAAAGACAAACTTAGTTCTTCCAAAAATAATTCTGCCGTCATTTAACTACTCACCTTCATGTGCAAATCCTTAAGTTTACTTTCCGTGGAAGCAGTGGTGTAACTTTGTTTTAAAAAGTGGGTGGGACATGTGTATAAATGAATGAATCACGTGACGTGAATAAAAACATGGATCCGACTTTACAACATGTCCAGTGGAATAGCCTATAGGCCTACGGAAAGTCCTGTAAAATTAACGAATAATTGACCTAATAATATGAATAAAAATTATATAAACCAAAATATACATAAGTTTTAAAAGTAAATTAACTATTAGGGGCCAGAATTTTGATAACTGATTTTTTTGCGGAACGCGCACGGTAATTTAAATTGGCTTATAGCCTATCCACTGTACACACAAACTGCTGTACAATTAAAAAAAATGGGCCTAATAATATAAATAAAGATAAAAAAATAAGTGTATAAACAAAAATGTAAAAAAATAAAAAATAAAGGTCTACATAAATATTTGTATTATTTATAATAAGTAATAAGTAAATTTAAAAAGTAATTTAACTATTAGGCCAGCATTTTGATAACTAAACTTTTGCACAGTGCGCACAAATAAAATAAAATGATGCTTTTCAAATCAATTGTACAAAAAAATGCTGTAAAATTAAATGAATCGATGGGCCTAATTATATATAAATAAAAATTTACAGGCTATAGGCCTACTGTAGGCTACATCAACATTTTAAAAGTAGGCTATGCTAAATGAACTATTAGGCCAAAATTCGTATAACTGAACTTTTGCGCAGAGTGCACATGGATTACAATTTAAATGGGTTATGTTGTCAAACTTTTTAAAAAAAGAAAGAAAGAAAGAAAATGAATTGCTTTCCTTATCTACAGTTCTTTTGAGTTCACCTTCAAGAACACAAGTTTGGACGATGTCTGAGGCTTCAGACTCATGCGGTGGTTGGGGAGAAACTCTGCCCTTGCAGACCCGCTAGGGATGCTGAACACAATGTGAGCTTCTTTAGCCAGGCGGGGAAAAGAAATGGAGTCAGACTTGTGGTGTGTGAGCGGACCGAAATTGGAGCGGGAAATAGGGCGACGCTGCGTCCTTTTAAAATAGCCCCTCTGCACTCTGTCTAAGATCCGCCCGCTCGCGCTCCCTGCTCGCTCCCGCTCCACTCCGCTCACATGCTCTGCACCTGAATAGTCTCCGAAACGGATTGAAGCGCGCATGCATGTGAAGATCACTTGATTTAAAAAACAACGTATTTCAGGGCTAGATCGCTTCTTTTATTTTACAAACGAACGAAACGAAATGGTCTGCCAGTTGGAGATCTTTTATTTATTTCTACTTTTAGCTATCCGTGCCGCGAGAGCTTTTAAAAGTGGTGGGGACAATTTCGACCCTGGCAAAGTGGTGGGGACATGTCCCACCCGCAAATTATGCCCCTGCGTGGAAGACAAAGGGACATTTTTGAATATGTAGCCTAATGGAGACTCATCTTGTCGATGTAATGAAAGTGAATGAGTAACATTAGCCAACTGGGGGCTGTCACGCAAAAAATAATAATAATAAAAGACAAAAAACATAACAAAAGTATCATAAAAGTGGTCTAATACGACTCGTCCGTTATATTAATATCGTTATTTATTAATATGATAGCTTTATGTGACAAACAAACTGCAATTTAAGTCGTTATATTATAATCACTGAAGAGCTTTATCTATAGCTTTTAATCGCAGCTAAATCATTCAAAAAGATTTGACTCGGAAGACTCTTTCATTTTGATATTTGTGATTATTAAACCTTCTCTGTAACTGAACATCTGTTCTTTCGGACAGATATGGTAGTGTTTTATGATATTTGACTGATGTCTCTGACTGTGTCCAATTGAGGCAAGCCTGGGGGGGATAATAATGGACTAAAGAAAACTGGGGGTAACAAATAAGGATCGGAGCCTAAAATTGAAATTTTCTCCAGATATCTCTGTCTCTCTCTCATTCAAATAGGCAGTTTGGGCGGCCAGACCGGGCGAGTTGGTCACAAATATGGCGGTGTTCTATTTGTAGTGACGTAGGTGGCATCTATGAATATTGTGTGTAAACTGCACAAAGACTGATTAAATATTAAATGTGCGCACAGTGCGTTCATTGACTTTCGCTCCTACATTAGTAAGACTATATAGACTACTGAGATTTGTTCATACTGATCTGTATAACCAAAAAGACTGTTTAAATATGAATCGGGTGTGTGAACGAATGAACGCACTGATGCATAGTCTACTGTTACAGATGAAATTGATTATAAAGTTTTTACTATAAAATAGACATCAAATAAGCTTTAGACAGTTTCTGCTCACATGTTAAATATATAGTATGTATGTTTTGTCAAAAATAAACTAATCAACTGTTATCCAATGCAAGCTAATGCAATGCACATCTCAAAATAATGAATCCTTAACTTTGAAATATGTATGATAAAAGCGTATTGGCCTACTCTAAAACTAATGCTTTATATGGAAAAAGAATTTTCTTTTCAATGTAAATATGTGTGTGTGTATGTTGTCCTTTCAATTTTTTCTTGTCTGACTCACCTGAATGAAAGGCTCATTATCATGCGTGTCTTTGTCTCTCAGGTGAGAATCACCTAATTATTCATGATGGGGCTGGCCTGTTCACGCCCATTCGCATATTGCCTTGGCAAACAAAAAATTGTTTTTCACAATATAACCCAATTCACAGTTTATGTGAACGATTAGGAGGATGATTTTCAGATCATTGTGAAGAAAAAACTCAAGGCCACAACATCCATCAGTCAAAAGTCTTGTGGACGCATATTTAGTATGTGTTTTGTGGCCTTATTTCAGAAACTTTCATTTTTAGTTTTTACAATAACCACGCATAAACAATATTCTCTCAAAAATACAAACATGTACAAACATGTTGCCCACATATCATGGTTGCCCTGTTTCTGCTAAATATAGTGTAATTTCACCTCTGCCATTAATATGTTTATAAGCAGCTGAAAAAAACACAGATGTCAGGGCATGTCAGAACATCTCAACTGTCACGCATCTCAACATCTCAACCAAATGCACCTTGGTCCTCAGGGGGTTAAGACAAGGTATACAGCAAAATCCCCTGTGCTAAATTAACACTGAATATGTAAATTCTAGAAACTCTGAGCAGAGTGTTAATGAGTTAATTAGATAATTAAGTAAATAAATGAGTGATGATTGAGCATTATTTAAGACACCTGATGTTAACAAGCAGAATCGCTGAAGGAGAAAACTGATTTTTTTTTGGATGATCAGTGTTTCTTTTAGGTGGCTTTTACACTGGGCTCGTCTGCTGCGGTGCGAGCCCGAGCGCGCTTGTTCCCGGCGCTACCCGCAGCGTTGGTCTGGTTTCACACTCAATCTGATTCTATCGGACCCTGGTGCGTTTGCATTCATATTACATCATCGCAAACGTGCACAGCGCATGATAGAAAACAGAACGCGGGTCAATATTGTGTTTTTATTAATTCGCTGATATTATGTGCAGTTGAGTGAAGAGTACAGGTTTACTGTGCGTGTGTGTTACGTTCCCGTATTGCGTGTCTGTGTTTTTTTTGTGTTTCTCTTCCTTCCCGCTCTCTCTCTCTCTCTCTCTCTCTCTCGGTTACTTTCACTTTTGCAGGTACCCGTGATTGGCCAAAAGACCTGTCAATCATTGTTAGTGTTGACGTCACCACTTCTCGCCATCGCCAATGGGAACAGGCCACCTGGGCATAAGAGTGTACGCCAGACGTCTCCACGGGAGCTCTCGGCTCGCTGAGACTCAATTCACGCTGTTCTCTCTCTGACACTGCCACGCTTCTCATGTGTATACCCTGTTAAGGTTGTGGTTCTCGTTCACTCTGTGTGATGCTAAGTTATAGTGAACTCTTCCTGTGTTTAACCCTCTGAGTTTATGTAACCTGCTCTGCAGAGCGCTGGATGGTTACTAGTATGGAGAGGAGAGATAGACAGGTAGCATGTCACGTGACATACACTGCAACACGCAGGGGTTCTCGCTTCTGTCTAATACACTAGGTTAGGGGCGAGCGCCACTCCTTGTATTTCTGTTTCTGTTAGTTAGTGGAGACTAGATAGGGCGTCTTGGACGCTGAAGACTATTATTTTCTTTTTTTATTTTCTTAGTTAGGATTAGAGGTTATTTAACAGCTAGACTTCATTTGGTTTTGTTATTTTCTTTTCTTTGGCGCCGTCCACGTCTATCTTTTCCCCTTTTCATTAACTTAAAACATCTTACAGAAATTCTGTATTCCATGTCCATATTTATATTTATGTTAATCTATATTCGTATAGATTAATTCACTTCACTTTTGCCCCTGACCTTGTTTCTTGAATAAAGGTTTTGGCTTTTGCACAGTACGTTTGATTGTTGAGTTTTCTTGTACAACTTATGGAGTATATATGTCCCGCTATAATGTCACCTTTAAAATGTTAGACTCCCGAACCCCTAGACAAACTCGGGTCGTAACAATTGGGGGCTCGTCCGGGATCTTTAACACCCATAAGACATTAAGAGGAATATGTATGGACCATGGTTGTACTAGTATTAGTGGCAAAGGGATTTGTGTTAGGACTTCGTATTTTCAGGGGAGTCTGATGCGTGGTATTTTGTTGATTGTAGTATGGTTCGTAACATTAGTAGTGATGGCTTTGTTTAATCTGAAGACGTTTGTTGAGCATCCTTCCTTAGAGCAGTTTGATCAGTGTCGAAAGATGATTTACTGAAGATTGCGGACCACTATAAAATTGTTGTAGTGAGGCAAGCTTTAAAGAAAGATATTAAGAATGCTATATTCGAACGGTTGGTGGAGATCAACATTTTTCCGAGACCTGATGTAAGTCCTCGAGAGACCAGGCCACTTGGTGCTGGCGTGCGGGTTTCTAGTGGGGGGTATTGGACGAAGAGCAGAGCGAGACAGGTGCCGAGGTTGATGTCGGAGCTGAGACTAAGGCCGTCTTGCCGCCTTTCGATCCGTCCTCTCCCGCTTCTGTTGGATCTGGAGACGGACGCTTGAGAGTCCGTCTGGCTCGTCTACAATATGAAGCACAGGAAAGGGCCCAGGCACGTCAGGCTGAGTTGGACCTGAAGCTCGAAATGCACAGGCTTGAGGTAGAAGCAGAGAAGGAGGTGAAGCTGCGACAGCTGGAGCTGGAGGCACTGAAGGTGGCCTCGGGCTCAGCTGGGCGGGCACCCCGTGCTGAGGCTTCTGTGGCGGAACCCCGGGCGATCATGCTCCAACCTTCGATGTTAGCAAACATATTGCTCTAGTGCCTCCATTTAGGGAAACGGAGGTGGATACGTATTTTAGCGCATTTGAGCGTATCGCATCTTCCCTCCGTTGGCCTAAAGATGTGTGGTCCCTTTTGCTTCAGTGTAAATTAGTTGGTAAGGCTCAGGAGGTTTGCTCAACATTATCGTTAGAGGAAAGCTTGCAATATGATACGGTGAAGTCTGCTATTCTCCGTGCATATGAATTGGTTCCCGAAGCCTATAGGCAGCGATTTAGAAATCATCAGAAACTTGCCAGTCAGACTTTTGTAGAATTTGCTCGCGAAAAGGGGAATCTTTTTGATAAGTGGTGTAACGCGAGTAAAGTGGCAGATTTTAATTCGTTACGAGAATTGCTTTTGTTGGAAGAATTTAAAAAGTGTTTGCCAGAACGGGTTGTGGTATACTTGAACGAACAAAAAGTAAATTCTTTGTCGCAAGCAGCGGTGTTGGCAGATGAATTTGTGCTTACGCACAAGACGGTGTTCAGTTCAGTTCGTCCTGAGAAAAATTCCTCGGTTCAGTCTCACTCATCCTCAGCCGTCTCGTGCGAATCTCCTTCTCCACGTCTTAAAGAGGTAAGGGAATGCTTTTACTGTCACAAGCAGGGGCATGTAATTGCAGATTGTTTGACGCTGAAGCGCAAGCAGCAGCAGCAGCAACCGTCTAAAAGTGTGGGGTTTGTTAATTCTGTGATGGAGAATCCTGATGATATTGCTGGTTTGGGCTGTGTTGATTCTGGTTATAGTCCGTTTGTGCTTAAGGGGTTAATTTCATTGACTGGTAAACCTGAAGATCAACGTGAGATTCAGATGTTGCGTGACACTGGCGCCGCACACTCATTTATGGTAGAAGATACTTTGCCTTTGTCTGAACAGTCATTTTGTGGCTTGAGTATTTTAGTTCAGGGAATCGAAATGGGTTTCGTAAAAGCACCGTTACATTGTGTTCATTTAAAAAGTGACCTTGTAACCGGTTTCGTGTCGGTTGGAATACGACCTTCTCTGCCCATTAAAGGCATTTCTTTTATTCTGGGTAATGACTTGGCCGGGGAAAAGTGATGCCTGTGTTGGAAGTTACGGATCAGCCGAACTTTGTTTCCTGTGATGAGTTATCAGTGAGTTATCCTGAGACCTTTCCTGCGTGCGTGTTGACGCGCGCTCAGGCAAAGAGAGTGGGTGATGTTGTTGATTTATCCGAATCATTTATGGTTCCCGTATCTGCGAAAAATGTGTTACCATCGGAAGATACAAGCTTTTCTAAGAGACAAATTAACGCAGACATTGTGATGTTAGATAGTACTTTGAGTGTGCCTATGTCCCGTGAACGGATTATTGCTGCACAAAAGGAGGATGAATCTTTAGCCAAATGTTTTGCCTCTGTAGTTTCTCCAGACCAGCTTGGTCAGGAGAAGGTAATCTATTTTGTGGAAGATAATTTGTTGATGCGTAAATGGTGTCCAAATTCAGAAAAGGATGACGAATGGAATGTAGTGTGTCAGATTGTCATTCCATCCTGTTATCGTCAGCACGTGTTGTGTTTGGCACATGATCATGTGTTGTCAGGTCATTTGGGTATCACGAAGACTTATAATAGGATTCTGAAACATTTCTTTTGGCCTGGGTTAAAGCGGGATGTCGTGCGCTTCTGTCGCACTTGTGATACCTGCCAGCGCATGGGGAAACCCAATCAAGTAATTCCTCCTGCCCCGCTCTGTCCTATTCCTGTTATTGGAGAACCCTTTGAACATGTAATTATCGATTGTGTCGGACCATTACCTAAATCAAAGGCGGGTAATTTATTTCTGTTGACGGTAATGTGCACAGCTACTCGATTTCCTGAGGCAATACCACTTCGAAAAATTACTGCTTCTGCTATCATCAAAGCACTGATTAAGTTTTTTGCTACGTTTGGGTTACCGAAAATCATACAAACAGATCAGGGAACGAACTTCATGTCAAAGATTTTTAATCAGGTCTTGCAATCTCTTTCTATTACTCATCGCGTGGCAAGCGCATACCATCCAGAGAGTCAGGGTTCACTTGAGCGATTTCATCAGACGCTTAAGTCAATGCTGGGGAAATACTGCAAGGACACTGGGAAAAATTGGGATGAGGGAGTTCCTTTGACGTTGTTTGCGGTTCGTGAGACTGTCCAGGAGTCGCTTGGATTTAGTCCGGCGGAGCTTGTCTTTGGACATAACGTTCGGGGTCCACTGAAACTCCTGAAAGAAAACTTATTGGAGATTGATGTAAGTCCTAAGACTAATGTGCTGAATTATGTCAGTCGTTTCAGAGAGCGTTTGCATAACGCGTGGGCACAGGCAAAAGAGTCACTAACTGCCGCACAAAAAGATATGAAGCGTCGATATGACACCAAAGCCGTCCCTCGTTCTTTTAATGCCGGTGACCAAGTGCTCGTATTACTGCCCACTTCAGGTTCAGCTTTGTCTGCTCGTTTCTCCAGTCCCTATGTGTTAAAAAAGAAACTGAGTGAGACAGACTATGTAGTTTCTACTCCTGATAGGACACGCAAGACAGGGGTCTGTCATATTAATATGTTGAAAGCATATCATTGTAGGGAGGGCTCTTCAGGAAAAACTGAGGAAAAATCTGTACCTGTGGTTTCGTCTTTGGCAGTAGCCATCGAGGTCTCATCTTCAGTAGGAACAGAGGCAGATGAAGATGGTCTCGTATTGCGTAATGCACCACAGCAGTGTACTAGACTGAGAAACTCAGAATTGTTGAAGCAGTTGCCTTCTTATCTAGCTCATTTATCCGAAGATCAGAGACAGGATGTTATCAAGTTGATTGAGAAATTTCCTACTCTTTTCAATGATACACCATTCGAGAACTTCGGTGTTACAGCATGACATAGATGTGAAAGATTTCTCCTCGATCAAACAACATGCTTACCGGGTTAATGGATATAAGCGAGCTATCATGAAAGAAGAAGTTGACTATTTAACCACCAATGGTTTAGCTGTCCCTAGCTACAGTCCGTGGAGTTCGCCGTGTGTACTTGTTCCTAAATCAGATGGAACTTTCAGTTTTTGCACGGATTATCGCAAAGTTAATGCGGTTACAATGCCAGATTGCTATCCCTTTCCTCGGATGGAGGATTGCATTGATAACCTTGGTTCTGCACGCTACGTTACTGAAATTGGATCTATTAAAAGGCTATTGGCAGGTGCCTCTAACTAGTCGTGCATCGCATATTTCTGCATTTGTGACACCCGAATCATCTTATGGAATACAAAGTGATGGCGTTCGGGTTGCGTAATGCACCCGCAACCTTTCAAAGGTTGGTGAACATAGTGTTGGCGGGTGTGCCAAATTGTAATGCGTACTGGATGATTTGGTGGTATACTCTTCAGAATGGTCAGAACATCTTTCCTTGCTGCACACGGTCTTTGGTTCACTGGAAAAGCTACGTTAACCCTAAATCTAGCCAAATGCGAATTTGCCCGAGCAACGGTGACGTATCTTGGTAAGGAGGTTGGTCAGGGGCAGGTTTGACCTGTAGCCGCTAAGGTTTCTGCGATTAGTGAATTCTCCATTCCCACTGACCAGTACGCGAAGTTACGCCGGTTTTTGGGAATGGCAGGATATTATTGGAGTTTTTGTCGAAACTTTTCTAGTGTGGTGCATCCACTCATCGAGTCTACTAAGTCCATCTAAATCATTCATTTGGTCACCTGAGTGCCAACATTCGTTTGAGAGTGTAAAAGCTTTGCTGTGTAATACTCCTGTCTTGGCAGCTCCGGATTTTGCTTTGCCTTTTAAACTTGAGGTCGATGCAAGTGCCGTAGGTGCCGGTGCAGTACTCCTCCAAGAGGATAAAAACCACATTGAACATCCTGTGTGTTATTTCTCTGAAAATTTAATAAACATCAGTGTAATTATTCGACCATTGAGAAGGAGGCTCTGGCATTACTGTTGGCATTGCAATACTTTGAAGGTTTACATCGGCTCTAGTCCTCTCCCTGTTATCGTTTATACGGACCATAATCCGTTAGTGTTTCTTTCTCGTATGTACAACCAGAATCAGCGGCTCATGCGCTGGTCTCTGATTGTGCAAAATTATAATTTGGAAATTCGTCACAAGAAAGGAACCGAAAGATGTTGTAGCCGATGCCCTTTCTAGGAGTGCTTAGTTCTTGACTTGGTTAGGTTTAGGTAGCCTATGTATAGAGAAAAAATGTAACTTGGGCCTACTTGTTTTCTTTTTTGTTTTGTTTTTTTGTGTAGAGTTTTTTTTTGGAAGAATTGTCCTGCATTGTAACAAACTGATAATTTCATCATTATAAGTTTATTCTTATGGAGGGGGATTTTACGTTCCCGTATTGCGTGTGTGTGTGTTTTTTTTTGTGTTTCTCTTCCTTCCCGCTCTCTCTCTCTCTCTGGTTACTTTCACTTTTGCAGGTACTCGTGATTGGCCAAAAGACCTGTCAATCATTGTTAGTGTTGACGTCACCACTTCTCGCCATCGCCAATGGGAACAGGCCACCTGGGCATAAGAGTGTACGCCAGACATCTCCACGGGAGCTCTCGGCTCGCTGAGACTCAATTCACGCTGTTCTCTCTCTGACACTGTTCTCATGTGTATACCCTGTTAAGGTTGTGGTTCTCGTTCACTCTGGGTGATGCTAAGTTATAGTGAACTCTTCCTGTGTTTAACCCTCTGAGTTTATGTAACCTGCTCTGCAGAGCGCTGGATGGTTACTAGTATGGAGAGGAGAGATAGACAGGTAGCATGTCACGTGACATACACTGCAACACGCAGGGGTTCTCGCTTCTGTCTAATACACTAGGTTAGGGGCGAGCGCCACTCCTTGTCGCTGAAGACTATTATTTTCTTCTTTATTTTCTTAGTTAGGATTAGAGGTTATTTAACAGCTAGACTTCATTTGGTTTTGTTATTTTCTTTTCTTTGGCGCCGTCCACGTCTATCTTTTCCCTTTTCATTAACTTAAAACATCTTACAGAAATTCTGTATTCCATGTCCATATTTATATTTATGTTAATCTATATTCGTATAGATTAATTCACTTCACTTTTGCCACTGACCTTGTTTCTTGAATAAAGGTTTTGGCTTTTGCACAGTACGTTTGATTGTTGAGTTTTCTTGTACAACTTATGGAGTATATATGTCCCGCTATAATGTCACCTTTAAAATGTTAGACTCCCGAACCCCTAGACAAACTCGGGGGCTTGTAACAGTGTGTCACATAAGCTGGCTAGAAGGCTGAAATTGTCTACCTTGATGCAATGCTTTGAATAAAAGCGTCTGCCAAATTCATAAATGTAAAGGTTTAGAATTGTGTAAAATATTACATGTTTTGTTGGACGATCATATGACACTCAAACTGTTTTATTTCAGATCAGTGCATAATTTTTGGGTGCCATTGATTTCTTTATAATGTTATTTTGGTTAACCAATTGGACTGGAGCTTGATCTTTGTCTTGTTGGGCTCAGTGAAGTTTACATTGCACTTAATTTACTCTATAATTGTGAACTTTGAATCATCATGTGCTTTACTTTTTATACCACCCGTGTTATTATGGTGGTTATCAGTATATTACAAAGGTATTTATAAGTTAATGAGATATAAGTGTAGTCCCGTAAAATCTCAAAGGTTACAACTGTATTTTTATGGTAAATTACTGGGAACCATAGCTGATGTTTTTCTACCACACATTTAAGACCAGCTGATGTTTATTTATTATTTATTTCTGTTGTAATTCAAGTCCAAAGTAAGGATGCCACCAGGGCGGAGGGGCAATCGGGAGAGGAGTTTCCCCGCTGGGCCGGTAGTGTTTCAAGGCTGCGAGGGCCGGTCTGATAACAGATTTTAGCGCTAGATCTTTTATTTAATAGTGTACTAAATGAATACTCAGCTAGTTCATTGGAGATGTTTTATTTATTTGTATTAGGTGCTTCCATGCAATGTTTCAAAACGTGGTGGGGGCAATGTCGAGGTGCGGGACCCCTCCACCTCCGCAACCCCAGATTGTTTTATGGTAAAATGCATCCAAACTGACGTTTTGTTACCATAAATTTCACAGGTTTTCTTTACATTGTGTTTTTGTCCGTAAATTTAAGTCCCGTAAATTTAAAAGGTTGTCATGCACCAGTTTTTTCCCATAAATTTCATTTTTAATATTTTTTACAGTGTGTAAATTTTAATTAATTTGTCGGCAAGCAATTATTTAAAATAAAGCAATACATGAATGACAGGCTGACAAGGACCATTAGTGTTGCATTATCAGTAAATGAGTTGATAATGACAAACTAATCGAGGAGGAAGAGATTAAATTGTCGTTTCACACAACCTATGATCAACATGTTGCCCAGTTAACCCATAAAAAGTTTTATATGATTGGCCTGAGACATTTATAAGTCCAAAGTCTCTTTTAAAACTGATCTAAAAACACAACACAATTTACATAATGGCAAGAGACAACATAGTCATGTATAGTCCAAGTCCTTCCATATGTTTATTCCACCCATGAACTCAGTCATCTGATTTCTGTCTCCTGCTGAAAAACTGACAATTATCAAATCCAGGTGATTGGAACAAAATACTGAGATGAAATCCACTGAAGATAAAAGAAGACGTTAAATCTGTGAAGATCTCAGCAGAGGAGGATTAAACAACTCCACAAATAGCATTACCAGCTTCACTTACTACTAACCAGACCGACTTTACTTCTGTCAGACGTCTACAGAAGGTTTTACTGAGAGTTTTCTGTATTAATGTGTTTCATTTGAAGTCACCATATCAGTGATTAGTGTTTCCACCTGTTGAGCTCTTAACTCTCATTATATCTCTAATCTTCTTTGGCCATTGTGAGAGTGTGTGTGTGTCTAACACAATTGCTGCAGTTAATAAAACTAAAGTGAAGTGAGATCAGTTATTGATGATTTTTTAATAATTATAAAAATTGATTGATTCACTGATGTCTTTAAAATCTAACAATTATTTTGTCCCATTAATGTATGTACACCATAAGCCCTGTGTTACTGCATAGCGAGAACCAGTAATATAACAGTCAGTTTAAATATTTTATCAAACATTTGTTCAGATGTTTGCCTGAGACACACCCTTATAGTTTAATGATATGTTTCCTCATGTATTCCAGTGGGTTGAGCTGCTGGATCTATAAAGTCTGTACACAGACCTACAGATCTTTATTGCCACCTCATCTGAGCTTTTAACAACCATCAAAAAGAAGACAATAGAGAACATGCCACGATCTGAAAAGAACAAAAAAACTCTTTCTGATATCAGGAAAAATCTTCAAGGTCTAAAAAAGTCATACGAAGACATTGAAGGTAAGAAAGACATGCACACAACTCACTGTCTTATGATAATGTGTGTATATATATATATATATATATATATATATATATATATATATATATATATTTTTTTTATTTACTGAAGTTCATGTGATACATCTGTCTCCTGTTTCTATATTTGTGTTTAGAGTAATATTCATCATGATTTACAAACCTGGAAAAAAAAGTTCAGCACAAGATTATCGTTCACATATAAGGAGTTTAGTTAATACATACAAATAAAGTTATTTGTTTCTTTGGAACCGCAACTTGACTTGACTTGAGATGACAAGAAAATACAGTGAACGGAATAGATTTGACGAGGATAGATAGGAAGCTGTTTACAAGAAAGACGTCAAAAAGGCATAAGCAGAACTTGAACTACTTCCTAAAAATAGTCCCACTGCTAAAATATTCAATTAGAAAACTTGGAAACGTTTATATTAGCGCTAAGATAACCACAAATACAAGCTACATTTTTCTGGAAAGTCTTACCCATGCAGTATTAATGTATTTTTTTATGTTTTCTTGCATTAGTAAATGCAAATGTGATTATTGCATTGCATAGTGTTTTCTGATGCTTATGGGCAGTGGCGGATCTAGAAGATTTTACATGGGGGTGGCATGATGTCTCGGCAGGGTGGCGGGGTAGACAGTACATGGGAATCTCTATATGTGAATTACTTTAACAAAACACAAACAAAAACACTTTTAAACTACAGTAGTTAATGTTTAATCATGCCCTTACACATTACAAAGGTTTTTAAATTCACAACAGGAATAAGCCCAGTGCATTGGTCAAATAAAACGAAACTGCATATTTTAAAAAGTAAAAGTATAAAAAGCTAAATGAAAATATTAAAAAAAGTACATGGAGCATGTAGCTAATAAGTAGCCTATATAAATATAAAATCAGAAAGATTTATCACATGCATACACCAGTTATGTTTAGACTACTTAAAGGTTCTCTAAGTGATCCTGGGTGTTGACATTCGGATTATTTTCAAACAAAATCGGAGGCTAGCTAGACCCTCCCTCCTCCGCATCTCATCTCCTCCCTCCCTTCCGTGCTTCCTGAAATAATTGTGAACTTGAATTGTGTGGGTTTGGCGAACATAAGCGTCAATTTAGAAGAAAAAAATAATAATTTAACATTACCCACCTGTCCAGCAAAAACAGAGCAACCTGAATGTTCGGACTGGAAGCCCTTCTGCCGCCGGAGTTCTCGCCATCGTTCAAAAGCTTTACCGATGTAAATTCGGACGTTCTTAATCCGATTCCTCCTCCTTTTTAATTTGTTCATCAGAACGTCGTCTCTTTGGTCGTGTGTCGGCCATTTTTCAACTTCCCTCTGATGCTTCTCTCTCCTTCACACACACACACACACACACACACACCCCCTTCATGTGCACGCGCACTGAACCCCCCAGACCCACCCTCAATTACTTCTTGCCAGTGATTGGTTGGAACACTGTTTGTTAAGTTTCGTGGTACGGGTGAGACATGATTGTTTTGGTTGCCGTTTGTGGAGCCTGTGATGTCTACAGAGACCGCGTTTTTTTTACAGCATGTTTAGGGGACAGGCAGCTAGCCGATAGCTGTATGTGACAAAAAATGTTTTGGCCCCACATCGCTTAGAGCAGGGGTTCTCAACTCCAGTCCTCCCGACCCACTGCTCTGCATAATGTGTATGTCTCCCTTGTTTAACACACCTGATTCAGATCCTTAGCTCGTCAGGATAGCCATAGAGTCTACCCTAACGAGCTGAGGATCCGAATCAGGTGTGTTAAATAAGGGAGACATACACAATATGCAGAGCAGTGACTGGAGTTGAGAACCCCTGGCTTAGAGAACCTTTAATCCAATTGTATTTGTTATTTCCCTAGTTGTGGTGAACCTGGATTCATTGAGTGATATCTGAGAGGAATTGGATTTATAAGATAATAAACTATAGCTAATCAAATGATCAATCTCCTAACTGCCACTGTAACTTTATTGTGTGTTATCAATAATGGCGGCCATCAGTACACATTATGGATACAAACAATATTTTAGATTTTTTATTAAGCTGTTCTCGTCTTGACTAAAAATCGAAATTAGGCTAATCAAAGGGAAGAGTGCTCTTACAAATCACGAGGGAGCGATTTGACCGCTGATTTTGGCTAAAGTAATTGACTCGCTGTTTTTGCTGACGCGTCAACGTGTGTAAACTACACCTGGGAAACTCACTTCACCTTCAGAGGCTCTGGGGCAGCTCGTCTCTCCCGTCGGGATGCAGGACACCGCAGCAGACTCGTTGTGTGTGTGAGCCAGACTGAGAAGACACCGCTCTGCACGTTCGAATTAGGGACGTAGCTAAGTATTTGAGGGCAGGGCTAATAAAACATTAGAAATTAAAAATTAAATGTTTCACTTTTGGTAAATGTATTGTTTAGTTCACTGTTTTGAGAAGTTTGTGGACATAGTGGCGGGTTGTTTTTACAAGTACAGTTTTTAGATCATCAAAGTTAGGGGGGCAGCTGGGGGGCAAGGCTCAAGCGTGGGGGGCACCTGCCCCCCTGTAACACCGCCCATGCTTATGGGAAAAACAATAATGAAGAGTTAATGGTTCACGTTAAACTGTTAGATTAAAATATCACTGTGGATTAGTCTGTTTCATAATGATTATAAAACCATCAACAGGTAAACATCATCACCTGATCTCATTTGACTATAGCTTTCTCTGCAGCTGTAAATGTGTTTGATACACGTAACAGTGACTAAAAAAGACAATAGATAATAAGAGTTAAGAGTTAATAAGTGAAGCTGGTAATGCTTAATGTTTGTGGAGTAGTTTAATCCTCCTCTGCTGAGATCTTTACAGATTTAATATCTTCTTTTCTCTTCAGTGGATTTCATCTAAGGCTGTGTCTGAAATTACTCCATATCTAATATACACAGATTTTTTGGCTACGATAATGTCCATTTCTGGTTTATTTCTTTGTTCTTGGATGACATGTGGCATTGCTATGCAGAGGTGTAGGGTCCAGGGACCTGATGTATAAACGTTGCGTACACTCAAAATGGGCATAGAATATGCGTACGCATTTTTCCAATGCACATATCGGGATTATAAAAAATAAACTTGACGCAAATAAGTGCGCACCGTGAGGATGCTCTTGATCGTGTGTACGCACTCTTTTAGAAGACTATGTGTTCTGGCGACACTCGATGGTGAGCTGGCGTTAAATGTCTTTTTGGTCACAATTAGACAGAGAATCTAAAGAAAATTATACATCTACAGAAAGATAATTCAAATATAATTTCACTCACCAAGCCGATCACTGGAAGCCAATGTCCATCCCTTCTTAAATGTCCGCGCAGCAAACGTGCTGGCCGTTAAGTGAAACTGAATCACATATATCTTCATTGTGAGTCCTAATCATAAATACAGTGCATGTTCTCAATAACAGTTTAAATAAATAAAAGAATGATTTAAACTATGTTTTAATCCTGATATAAACATTTAGATTAAATATTCTCAATATTCTCCCATCCTCATTAATGGAGTTAAACACTTAAACTGCATGAAATCATTACTGAGAAGTTACAAAAAAATGTATATTCAATAAATAGAAATAGACATATTTGTTACGAATGCAATGCTTCTGAACACGTTTCCTCTGGCATGCTGTGTTTTTATGTTTTAACTGATAGCTAGTAGCAATTATCAATGAAAAATACTATTTGGCCAGTAGAAAAGATTGAGAAAACCTTTCTCTGAAATGTATTTAACACTATTTGACTTATTTATTCAAAAACAAGGCAAACGATAGGCTACTAAAAAAAATGATGTTTGTAATAATGTGACGGCACATCCGTGTTTCATATTTTACTGAGCGTCTTGTACCATTAAACATGGTATCATGTGGATGAATAATCATATGCAAATGATATGCAGATGAGGATATGCATAGTAAAATAGGCGTTGTAATCTCCATATATGGTTATTTCGGGAAGGAGATGCATGTGCGCGCATTCTTCCGCTGTGTTACGTACCCTATCCGTCTGGGGGTCGGAAGGAGAAGTAACAAAGGAAAGGAAACACAAAATTAACACAAAGAGGCGAGAACACACTTCCATTCCCCTGTCCCAGAGTGAAGACCAGACTAGTAGGTATATGAATCAAAAGGTTTCTCAGGAATTTTATTTACAATGGAAAAGTAAAACACAGGTAACTGGGAGCAATGGCTCAGGGGAGAGCAAGGCCCAAAATAACAAACAAAACAGCCTTCTACCTATTTTAGGAGGAAACCTAAATAACCTAAGGTTAAAGAAAAAGAAATGAACAACATAAACTTTCCTCAACTCCCTCGCTATATCAAAAACAGAGACATAAACAGTATTAAAGAAAAAATAGGCACTCACCCCCTACAGCTTCCCTCACAAAAGATAAACAGGTTAATAGCAAAATACCTTAATTGATTTCGTTGTGAGAACAAGATCCCCAAGTACCAGCCACTGCTGAACTCAGTTAGCCACCGCTGAACTCACAAGTTTAGTATCACTATCAGACAAACACATCACAGAAACAAACAGCATTCAATCTGGAGCACGGGAGAAGTGTGTCTCCCCTCTGCAACACTGAACTGCACCCTAATGCCTCGTTTCCACTGAGGGGTACGGTACGGTACGGTAAAGTGCGGGTCGGGTCGTGTACACCATGATCAGGCTTGCGTTTCCACCGCCAACAGTACCCTTACTTGATAGGCGTGGTGTTTGCTGGAAAGAAGCGATCGACGTCATTTTCGCGCGAAGAAAGCGACATAGTAAACACCAATGGATGACAGACAGCAGATCTTGTTCTTGCTTCTCGGCATGTTTGTCACTAGAAACAAGCGCTGGCATTAGGCGTTTCTCAATACCAAGAAGCCAACGCAAAGTCCAGACTCAGGAGAATGATCCCGAGGACGCGAGTCCAGTGATTCTGCTAATGGAACAGCGCGTTCTTGATCGCGGCACTCAGCTCGCTCTGGCTCTGCGACTCCGGTTATCTCTGTATGTACATTTTAGGCAATAATAAAACGAAATATGTTATAAAACACCACTCTGCTTTTTTTCAATACATTTTAAACATTATAAAGCAAACAAATGTGGTTCAGGGCAGGCAACGCCTGATTATATTCACTGCATGTATGTAACGTTATATTTATAACAAAACTAAATATAAAACAAAACCCTGCCTCTTTTCGTTAAATTTAAAAATATTAAACATATTCCAGGCAATATACAATGCATATTCGCATTGGTACAAATGTTGCAATAAACAACATTACAGATGATCTTGTAAATAAAATTTAAAAAAAATTACAAAACTATCTCTTTTTGTTTAATTTCAAATTTATAATAGCCATTATAAAAGTATAAGTAAAAGGTACAAAAAGATATGCTACACAGTAAAGCTTAAATAACATCAAGAACAATTCAGTCAGTCAAATATACAAATTCAGCGCTCAAAGATATGAAACTTCACTGTAGCCTTCTGCCAAACTATTGACCAGGGAACGAATTATAGATTCACATAGACCAAAGATCACCTGTCAGGTTCATACAAGACGAACTATACTACTCAGTGTTTAACCACTACAGAGACGTCCCGAGTCAGCGGCAAACATCAGAACGACTAGCCGAGGTAAGGCTGTTGCAGGCGGGGGACACGAGCTGCAAGCCTGTCGGCTCATTCGCTTGGAATGGATCTCAGTCAAATTATCATAAATCTATAAATAAACCACAGATTCGAGCTTTAAAAAACTACTTTCTCGCCTGAAAAACTCTTAAAACTGCATTTCGTGACACAATACACAGTAGAATTATCATCACCGGCCACTTTATTAGGTACACCTGTCCAACTGCTCGTTAACACTTAATTTCTAAGCAGCCAATCACATGGCGGCAACTCAGTGCATTTAGGCATGTAGACATGGTCAAGACAATCTCCTGCAGTTCAAACCGAGCATCAGTATGGGGAAGAAAGGTGATTTGAGTGACTTTGAACGTGGCATGATTGTTGGTGCCAGAAGGGCTGGTCTGAGTATTTCAGAAACTGCTAATCTACTGGGATTTTCACGCACAACCATCTCTAGGGTTTACAGAGAATGGTCCGAAAAGAAAAAACATCCAGTGAGCGGCAGTTCTGTGGGCGGAAATGCCTTGTTGATGCCAGAGGTCAGAGGAGAATGGCCAGACTGGTTCGAGCTGATAGAAGGGCAACAGTGACTCAAATAACCACCCGTTACAACCAAGGTGGGCAGAAGAGCATCTCTGAACGCACAGTACGTCGAACTTTGAGGCAGATGGGCTACAGCAGCAGAAGACCACACCGGGTGCCACTCCTTTCAGCTAAGAACAGGAAACTGAGGCTACAATTTGCACAAGCTCATCGAAATTGGACAATAGAAGATTGGAAAAACGTTGCCTGGTCTGATGAGTCTCGATTTCTGCTGCGACATTCGGATGGTAGGGTCAGAATTTGGCGTCTACAACATGAAAGCATGGATCCATCCTGCCTTGTATCAACGGTTCAGGCTGGTGGTGGTGGTGTCATGGTGTGGGGAATATTTTCTGGCACTCTTTGGGCCCCTTGGTACCAATTGAGCATCGTTGCAACGCCACAGCCTACCTGAGTATTGTTGCTGACCATGTCCATCCCTTTATGACCACAATGTACCCAACTTCTGATGGCTACTTTCAGCAGGATAATGCGCCATGTCATAAAGCTGGAATCATCTCAGACTGGTTTCTTGAACATGACAATGAGTTCGCTGTACTCAAATGGCCTCCACAGTCACCAGATCTCAATCCAATAGAGCATCTTTGGGATGTGGTGGGACGGGAAGTTCGCATCATGGATGTGCAGCCGAGAATCTGCGGCAACTGTGTGATGCCATCATGTCAATATGGACCAAACTCCCTGAGGAATGCTTCCAGCACCTTGTTGAATCTATGCCACGAAGAATTGAGGCAGTTCTGAAGGCAAAAGGGGGTCCAACCCGTTACTAGCATGGGGTACCTAATAAAGTGGCCGGTGAGTGTATTCCAACTGTATGCTGTAGTGCCCTTGTAGCAAGCGTGAGTGACGATACTCTGCTTCCACCAATCACCGTTCTGCAGTGAGTCTAGCTCCACCCTTTAGTACCCCTTCACTGTGCCAGGTACCCCGAACGGAAGGGTACCCAAAATAGTGTGGACGGGTACAAGTTTAGCTTTTTGGTACCATTCACAACTTTTGACAGTGGAAACGCAACTAAATGCGATCGGACCAGGACTCGGTACTAGTACCGCTCAGTGGAAACGAGGCATTATACTCTCGCCGCAGGCCCGTTTATACGAACGCTTGCGGTGAAACCGAAAAATATTTTATCGGATGTGCCTTTCGCTTACACGACGACTGCGCTTCTGAGGCTTAAAACGCGAAACAATGAACCACCCTCCAGAGTGGAAACTCGAAAACGCTCCACCGTCGCGTTTCCCGTGTAAAGGGTCAAAGACGCAAAAGTCTGCTCGACAGTGAAGGTTTACGGCAGGCGCGCGGACTTGGTGTTGCTGCAGTACTCACTCCTAGACACCTGGAGTGCATACTACATTGAATTTCTCTGACTTTTGCTGTCACCATTTGCACGTCGAATTTCCCACACAAAACGCTTGTCTAAACGCAGAATAAAAAATGATGACGCAACGCCACTTTTGCGTTTTCTCTTCAGAATTGTTTCCGTGTAAACATAGCCTCAGGCACACTCCCAAATGAGATACAGGTGCTGATGATTAGACCTGAGAATGAGTCGAGAGAGAGAAAAAGAGAGACAGCAAGCAAACAAAAACACAGGACACACAACCATACCCACACAGTCATAAATGATCATAATAACAAAAAAATGCGCAGGTTCTTAGCACATCCAGGAGATTGGTAGTGATGTTACGTCTGACACTCGATGCTCCGAAGCTTGCTTCAAACTCTGAACAGTCCTCGCAATGAACCAGTGCTTCGGAGCTTGTATCATTACGTCACTAGTCACGTGAAAATGACGTCTGAAGCAAACATACTGGTTCACTCGTGTAGTGAACCGCCTGACTGCTTTGACAGCCCAATCCAGTGTCGACAGGTTTGAAACCTGGCGGCTGTATTTCTTAAAACTGAAGCCAAACCATGGCAACACCGGGTTAGTAGTCGGTGTTCGGATTGGCATTATTATTGAGAGTGGATTGAGTTTATTTTAGTGTTGTGATGGAGCCAGCGAGAAAGAGAAGTCGTTCGCAAGTTTGGGAACATATTAAACTTATTTTCCTGCATAAGATTAGTTCTTTGACATTTCTGCATACAAATAATTTTACATATGTAGTAAATGATATGGAGAAAGACAGAAACTTCAAAAAAACCTCTGCTACATTATTCAAGTTCAACGAGTTACACAAGCACATCTTTTTTATACAAAAATATCAGTCCCACAATTGCTTCCCACAGGAAAGAATCAGTAATAATGGTTTCTATAGTCATGGATTACAGAAATTCTATTGGATTTAATGGTTTTCATGGGAATTATAGTGGTCTCTGTGGGTCTCTGCTGTGGTTTAAAACTGGTAATAGCAAATGGTTCCTATTGATATTTTAATCGAAACTTTTGAAATTTCTGTGATGGTTTCCAATTTTTTAATCTGGTCTGATCTTCTGTCCTTGTCTAAATAAATAATTACAGACAAACATCATGCTTAATGTTTTATTGTCAAAGTGAACACATGAAATTCATCAGTATCCGCAAATTCACCTACATAAATGAGTTTCACAGCACTAACACTGTTTCAGCTTTTAGATCGCTTCGGTAAACTCGTCATGAACGGGCCGTTAACATACATGTAGGCTACACGCCGACTTGCATTTTATGGTTGTCAGCTTTGTTGCATTACATTTACTTCACCAGGAGATGGTGCTGCAATTTCCATCTGAATGAAGCTTCGAGTAATGAACCATTTTCGACACAATTGTATCAGAAAGCAATAATGCTTCAAAACGTTTCATTTGGCCATCACTAGAGATTGGAACAAAATACTGCGAGGAGGACTTTTTACTTTCTGAACCTGGGGCCTCATGTATAAAACTTTGCATAGATTTTATCCTTAAAGTGTGAGCAAATTTGCAAATTCTGCCTTATGTGCGTACTCACACTTTTAAGGATAAAATCTACGCGAAGTTTTATACATGAGGCCCCAGGTTCAGAAAGTAAAAGTCCTCCTCTGCAGTATTGTTTCCAATCTCCTGGATGTGCTGGAGACTAATTAACTAATTAGTGAAATCAGCTGACTGAGTTCATGGGTGGAATAAACATCATGTTTATACTCTTACACTCTTATAACAACTACAACTGACTTAAAGCCACAGCCTCAAAAATCAACTGCAAATAAAAGACAGTAAATCTCTCAAGTTCTCAGCAGAAGGTTGTTGGGTTTTTTGACAATTAACGGAGGTCTAAATGTTGATGTTTTATTGAAAATGTTTGGTCACCATTATGGTGATTGGTGTTTAATTTAGTTGGAGAGTTTGACTCTTGGCTTTTATGTGATGAACTTATCCTTTGGTCTTGAGGACACTTAATTGTCTGACATTTGAGCAGAGCCGGACAGTAACGGATTTACTTGAGTGGAGTACTTAAGTACAATTTTAAAGGGAATCTGTACTTTACTTCGAGTATAATTTTGGGGGAGTACTCATGACTGTAAGAAAATTGCACTCTTTATTCCACTACATTTCTATCCATAACTGTGAGTACCTGATACTTCTTCTAAAAAAAATATTTTAAAAAGGAAAAAAGAAAAGTCTCGGAAACCCTCAATTTGTTGTTTCCCTCTTAAATGTGATTGGATTGTGCAGGCGCCACTGATCACCTTCAGCTTTCCGTCAAAGTCAACTCCATGGTCAGATTTACATAAGAGACGTAACCATGGACAAAACAGGTCCAAATGTGGGTGCAAAAAATCCAGTTCGGACCCTTACCCTGCATTTCCACCAACTGTGGAATGGTGGCGGAGTCAAAAGATTTCCATTAATGTCAATGTGTGTGTTTTCACCGGCCGTCCGTTCTGCAGCTGAGTGTTCACCCTGCTGGTGAACATCACAGATACACCTCTATGGCAGTCGGTCTAAGCAGAAGGGGAGAGTGAGAGCGCACTGTTCCGAATGTCATTCAGCCGTACGTTCTGAATTCGGAATATATAAATAGTAGGAAGAGACTCTGGCAGAATAAACACAAATGAGAATGGACCAGGACGTCTCGGTATGGTTATTCGATACAATTATGTACTTATAGAGTCGTAATCGCGCCTTTTTGCAATTATGGATGTGGGAACACACAAACACAAACACTAAACGCTGGTGTAATTTTTTAAACTACATACACATTCTGTGATAAAGTTTGCGACGTACAAGCGAAATGACATTTATACGAGGGACTGGTGGCGTCATGTTTACTTGTCATGCAGGCGCTTCTGTGGCAAATGTGAGAAGATGGCTAACTTACAGAACAACATATATGCAGTTTTTAATACAATATCTTCAATATATATATATATATATATATATATATATATATATATATATATATACACGTGTGATTACACACTATACAAAACAAGGTTTAAATTATATAGCCTACACAGACATCCTACAACAACAACTTTAGATGCATTTGTTGTTGAATTGGATTCCACACACATCAACTGAAAAGACTACCCAGCTAGAAATGTTTTGTTCTAAAAACGTTCTGGGAACATACCACAAAGTTCTAATAATGTTTTCAGCGGGTAGTTTTATTTTGGTTCCCAGAATGTTCTCCTAGTAAAGAAACACAGCAAAAACTCCAGGGATAAAAGTTAATGTGATAATTAAGTGATTAATTGAGTGATGATTGAGCATTATTGAAGACACCTGATGATAACAAGCAGAATCACTGAAGGAGAAAATCTAAAATTGTAAGCCACCGTTATGGAGATCAGTGTTTGCTTTAGTTGGGCTCTTGACACTTACATTATTAACTTTATATTTTGATTGGCTGTTCTATCTGAGTTATAACTTCCAGATGAACAAAGAAAAAACGTGATCTTAAAGTGTTGGTTATATTATGATATTCATCATTTGAAATTTTTGTTTGTGGTTTATTCTGTTGGTTAAAGCATAACTGAGATTCTGCATAAATGTCCAGAATTTTACATATAATATAATGCACTTCTTAAAAGTTTTTTTTTTTTTAAAATCATTCTTTTAGGCACACACAGACCTCAAGATTCAGTCAATGCTTCTCAGCTATGGTGACGAAGCAGAATATTCAATTAGGAATAGAAAATTACATAGAAAATTCAGATCATAATTTATTCATACCGCAATGCATGATGGGAGCCATTAATGAGTTTTGATTGGTGGCAACAAGGATTATTAATGTCACAGCGGTTGAGATGCTCAGGCTGATTGTCTGTGTTTCTAAATAAAGATGAAAGTGATTTGATCAGAATTATTTTTATGAAATATCTTGGATTGTAAAAAAAAACACAGATATGCAGTAGAACCACTAAACTGTTGCTATAAAATTAAAACCAAATCATCTGAATAAATTTCACTTTTCAGATCACAGCATGATTATGTCAAAACATAACTAAGACTATCAGATCACAGTTGTCTTTGTTCATCTTACTGTTATAAATCAATAACGGCAGACAAACAAAATATAAAGTGACAATATAATGGTCAAGAGCCCAACTAAAGCAGACACTGATCTCCATAACGGTGGCTTACAATTTGTGATTTTCTCCTTCAGTGATTCTGCTTGATATCATCAGGTGTCTTCAATAATGCTTTTGCTTCAGCATTTTGCAAACATTGATTTGATAATGTTCCTCATTTGTTATTATGGAACATTGTATAATCTTTTATCTCAACAACATTCCTAAATCATCCTCAAAATGTTACAGTTAAAATGTTATATCTTAGTTTACATTTAACCTTATAGGAACATTATTTGAAAACATCCTTAAAACATTCTTTAAACATTACATTAAAATGTTTTCTTTAAAACATTAACCAAACCTCTAGGGAATGTTCTGAGAACGTTCCCTGCTAGCTGGGATATTTGCTCAAAAATCAAAATATGCTTACTGTTACTGGAGGTGTCGGTGGATCGCAAACAGTAGAACGACGATCCACACTTGAGGATTAACTTTTAAGCCACTACAACAGGATTAACCCATGACAGAACATTTATGTTTCCAAGAGACATTACCGGCTGTCATTGAAACAATGGAGGATGGTGTACAGATCACGAGGGCGGGGTCTATGCCACAACCACACTGTCAATCAAACCCCTTGCTCAATTCTTATGTCACAAAGTGCTGAATCTTAGAACAGCTCATTCTGAGACAGTGCAAATGATTTATTGAGATTGTAAAAAAAAACACTGGGTGGATTTTTATCATTCTAGGGTGGTTTTGCACACACACTGCCAACACACATTTATGTTCAAACACCATGTAAAAGGGAATTTTCCATAATAGGTGCCCTTCTAACTATGCAAGTTGACGCCTGCGCTCCTCAGTCGAGAAATTCTGACTGAAGTAACTTTTGGCGTAACTCAAATAGACAGTCGGCCCTGTCCGTTTTGGTGGGCTGAAAAGCCATTTGTCTGTGCAGGTGCATTGGCTTCAGGCCAACCAATCAGGCTTCAGTATTATGAGAAAAAATAGGAGTTTTCCCCATAAGAGTCAGAAAACACTGATGCAATGCTCACTCCCTGTATCTCAGGGGAACCGTGGTTACAATACGTTAGTAACCGGGGTGATTTTGAAATCTGAGAATATTTAATGTCAATGCTTTTCCAGAGCCTGAGAAACAGAGAGGCATGGGAGATTATTAAGGAGGAATTGAAAGACATCCTGAAGAAATACTCCTTAGACTTCTCAAAAGAACAAATAAAGGTAGAAACTAACTACTCAATTACATTTTTGCTTATAATGTCTTTTCAAATTGCACTTCCTCCCTGAAGGAACATATGATCAGTTCTGCTGATATGCATTAAATTGTTAAATTGCAATTGTCTACCATCACATTGAAATGTAACGCCTCAGCATGGTGTCTGTGTATAAAAGTTTCTTCCATTTCAACAGATAACAGAAAGCTTTTTTCATGAAGAAATTGCATAAATGTGTGCTTTGCTTTTTGATTTTTGGAACAAAACAAACTCAAACAAGCAACTAGGGCTGTAGTCAAGACCACCTTTGTCGAGTCCAAGACAAGTCCAAGACCAGGACTAGCTCAAGTCCAAAGTCAAGACCGAGTCCAAAGAGGTTCTAGTTCAAGTCAAGACCGAGCTCCAAAAAGGTTCGAGTCCAAGTCAAGACCGAGTTCCAGGAGCAGGAAAAAAAAAGTCTTCAGGGCCTGAATTTCATTTTCGCCAAACAAAATTTTAAAATTTATGTTGCTTAAATGTTTGTGTCTCATTGCATTTTTTACAATGGGGTAATGTTGTTAAGAATTTACACAACACAAGGCTTGATTTAAATAGTCAATTAAATTAAAAAAAAGTTACACAAATAGAATACAATAAAGATACAAATAAAGACAAATAAAGAGAAACGTTTTTGAATAGGTCTACACTGAGTGTTCATAGACAGAAACTGAATAAAGTAATCAAATGGAAAATTACACTGGATAGTATTTCTGTCCTGAATAAATTAAACACATAGGCTAATCCTGATTCCTTTAACTTAAAGCTCTCTTTTCTTTTTTATGACAAAATTAATGAACGACACATATGGTTGCTGTCACTTTAAGAGCTAAGAGCATAGATTCTCTGTTCATACTGGCATGCGTTTTATGCTTATTAAAGACAAAACCGAGCTATGTTTAGACCATTATACTCACGAGACCAAAATTTGACACGATTTGAGTGTTAAAGCAATATAGCTAATCCGTGAAAATAACCTCTTGTTACTGGCCAGCTGTTCTTCGAGGCGGATTTTCAATGAATGTGCGCATAGTCATCCCAGAGAGCGCAAGGACTGATCAAGTTTAAAATTACTTGAATGTTAAACTGGTAAGACTTAAGAAGACGTGCAAATGCTTAAGCTTTTATTCACGATACACTACTGGTCTCTAATGCAAGTGAATATTCCGTCATGTTCCGACTCCTGAGAACGCGAGTAGTGTATTATTGCGGCAGCGCTCAATGCGCCTTCCACACACACATGGAAGAGAAGACGCGGCACCGTTGAACACTCACGTGGTTTGTGAAATTGCGTCTGGCAGATAGTTATTAAAAGAATGATTTGATTTTATAATCTGTGTGGATTACGATTGCGGGAAATATCCCACATTATAAATGGGAGACCTGCGGGAATCATTAGAACTGTGCACAACACCCAGTAACTATAGTAACAGCATGAGAAGACGTCGCTCCGTTGTAGTGAGCACTTGGTCGGTATAATTGCGGGCATTTTTTAAGTTAACGTTACCCCTGATAGGCTAGTAATAAATGAACACGCATACAAAAATGTCGGACTCAGAGTCGGAGACCAAACGCTATATTTGGCAAGACCAGTGGCCGAGACCTGAGACAAGTTCGAGTCCAAATACCAGCGAGTCCGAGACAAGTTCTGAGACCATAGAAAAGCGGTCTCAAAAGTCGCGACTTATAGTTCCAAGACCGTAACTTCAGTACTACAGCCCTGCAAGCAACACTTAATTTTTAATAGTGGTGGGAAGTTTGGGATCAGTTTTACTGACTCGGATCTTTGAGTCTCGTTCAGCAAATAATCAATCTTTTTTGAACAGAATGAACGAGTGCATTTTCGTTCATTTCGGTCATTTCATCATTATATAATTAAAATGTCATTTTAAATATCCCAAAACATCTAGTACTAACGAAAATATTGATGTACATTTGTAAAAATGACATAAATAACTATAGGGTAATGCAGCCAAAGCCAAATTAAGCAACTGAAATAACTGTATATTAATTAGTTGCTGGGTCTCAAGTTCAAGCTATTGCAGTCTGACCCTGTTATCAGTTCACCTCACCTCCTGATCTGAGTACGTTCTTTCCTTTGCAACTTCATATTTATCAGGTTTGTTCTCCTCCTCTCATGTCTTCTGAGACGTTAGCTGTTGACTCGTCAGTGTCTAACTCTGATCTGTGCTGTCTGTGGGCCGTGCCATGTGCGATATAGCAGAACCGGGAAAGAGTAAAGATTAGTTCATCTCTACGAAGTTTGGGATTCCGACCTGGTCCGAGTCTTGATTCTTCCTGTCAGTCCCATAGAGTCTATGCTGTCAGCACCGGAATGAGAAATGATTAGTTCATCTCTAGAGTTCGGGTTCGGCCGGGTTAAAGTCTTTCGTTCTTCCTGTCAGTCCCATAGAGTCTATGCTGTCAGCACCGGAATGAGAAAATGATTAGTTCATTCTTCAAGTTCAGGGTTCGGCAGGGTCCAAGTCTTCGCTCTTCCTATCAGTCCCATTAAGTCTATGCTATCAGTGGACCGTAAAGGGAATGATTAGTTCATTTGAGTCTTCGGGTTTGAGTCCTTCGCGTTCTTTTCTCACGTGACTGACTCACTCGCATCAAATGCAACATTCGTATTGACTGCATCTGAATGTAGCCTATATTGTGTTATATAGGCATTAAAATACAAAATATGTTCATTGAACATATTTTGTATTTTAATGCCTATGTAACACGAGTATAGGCTACATTCAGATGCAGTCAATACGAATGTTGCATTTGATGCGAGAGTGGTCACGTGAGAAAAGAACGCGAAGGACTCAAACCCGAAGACTCAAATGAACTAATCATTCCCCTTTACGGTACTGATAGCATAGACTTAATGGGACTGATAGGAAGAACGAAAACTCGGACCCGCCGAACCCGAACTCGAGAGATGAACTAATCATTTCTCATTCCGGTGCTGACAGCATAGACTCTATGGGACTGACAGGAAGAACGAAAGACTCGGACCCGGCCGAACCCGAACTCGAGAGATGAACTAATCATTTCTCATTCCGGTGCTGACAGCATAGGCTCTATGGGACTGACAGGAAGAACGAAGACTCAGACCCGGTCGAACCCGAACTCTAGAGATGAACTGAATCTTTACTCTTTTCCGGTCCTGCTATATCGCACATGGCACGGCCCACAGACAGCACAGATCAGAGTTAGACACTGACGAGTCAACAGCTAACGTCTCGAAGACATGAGAGGAGGAGAACAAACCTGATAAATATGAAGTTGCAAAGGAAAGAACGTCTCGGATCAGGAGGTGAGGTGAACTATAACAGGGTCAGACTGCAATAGCTTGAACTTGAGACCCAGCAACTAATTAATATACAGTTATTTCAGTTGCTTAATTTGGCTTTGGCTGCATTACCCTATAGTTATTTATGTTATTTTTACAAATGTAATCAATATTTTCGTTAGTACTAGATGTTTTGGGATATTTAAAATGACATTTTAATTATATAATGATGAAATGACCGAAATGAACGAAATGACTCGTTCATTTGTTAAAAAGATTCGTTCATTTTGCTGAACGAGACTCAAAGATCCGAGTCAGTAAAATGATCCAAACTTCCCACCACTATTAAAAATTAAGTGTTGCTTGCAGGGCTGTAGTACTCAAGATTCGGTCTTGGACTATAAGTCCGGACTTCGAGACCGTTTTTCTATGGTCTCGGACTTGTCTCGGACTCGCTGGTATTTGGACTCGGACTTGTCTCGGTCTCGGCCACTGGTCTTGCCAAATATAGCGTTTGGTCTCCGACTCGAGTCCAACATTTTTGTATGCGTGTTCATTTATTACTAGCCTATCAGGGTAACGTTAACTTAGAAAATGCCCAAATTAACCGACCAAGTGCTCACTACAACGGAGCGCGTCTTCTCATGCTGTTACTATAGTTACTGGGTGTTGCGCACAATTCTAATGATTCCCGCAGGTCTCCCATTTATAATGTGGGATATTCCCGCAATCGTAATCCACACAGATTATAAAATCAAATCATTCTTTTAATAACTATCTGCCAGACGCAATTTCACAAACCACGTGAGTGTTCAACGGTGCCGCGTCTTCTCTTCTCTCATGTGTTGTGGAAGGCGCATCAAGCGCTGCCGCAATAATACACACTCGCGTTCAGGAGTCGGAACATGACGGAATATTCACTTGCATTCGAGCCAGTAGTGTATCGTGAATAAAGCTTAACATTTGCACGTCTTTTTAAGTCTTACCAGTTTAACATTCAAGTAATTTTAAACTGATCAGTCCTTGCGCGCTCTCTGGGATGACTATGCGCACATTCATTGAAAATCCGCCTCAAGAACAGCTGGCCAGTAACAAAAGTTATTTTTCACGGATTAGCTATATTGCTTTAACACTCAAATCGTGTCAATTTCGGTCTTCGTGAGTATAATGGTCTAAACATAGTCGGTTTTGTCTTTAATAAGCATAAAACGCATGCCAGTATGAACAGAGAATCTATGCTCTTAGCTCTTAAAGTGACAGCAACCATATGTGTCGTTCATTAATTTTGTCGTCAAAACAAGAAAAGAGAGCTTTAAGTTAAAGGAATCAGGATTAGCCTATGTGTTTAATTTATTCAGGACTAAAATACTATCCAGTGTAATTTTCCATTTGATTACTTTATTCAGTTTCTGTCTATGAACACTAGTGTAGACCTATTCAAAAACGTTTCTCTTTATTTGTCTTTATTTGTATCTTTATTGTATTTATTTGTGTAACTTTTTTTCAATTTAATTGACTATTTAAATCAAGCCTTGTGTTGTGTAAATTCTTAACAACATTACCCCATTGTAAAAAATGCAATGAGCACAAACATTTAAGCAACATAAATTTTAAAATTTTGTTTGGCAAAAATGAAATTCAGGCCCTGAAGACTTTTTTTTTCCTGTCCTGGACTCGGTCTTGACTCGGACTCGAACCTTTTTGGACTCGGTCTTGACTTGGACTCGAACCTCTTTGGACTCGGTCTTGACTTGGACTTGACTAGTCCTGGTCTTGGACTTGTCTTGGACTCGACAAAGGTGGTCTTGACTACAGCCCTAGTTGCTTGTTTGAGTTTGTTTTGTTCCAAAAATCAAAAAGCAAAGCACACATTTATGCAATTTCTTCATGAAAAAAGCTTTCTGTTATCTGTTGAAATGGAAGAAACTTTTATACACAGACACCATGTGAGGCGTTACATTTCAATGTGATGGTAGACAATTGCAATTTAACAATTTAATGCATATCAGCAGAACTGATCATATGTTCCTTCAGGGAGGAAGTGCAATTTGAAAAGACATTATAAGCAAAAATGTAATTGAGTAGTTAGTTTACCTTTATTTGTTCTTTTGAGAAGTCTAAGGAGTATTTCTTCAGGATGTCTTTCAATTCCTCCTTAATAATCTCCCATGCCTCTTGTTTCTCAGGCTCTGGAAAAGCATGACATTAAATATTCTCAGTTTAAAATCACCCCGGTTACTAACGTATTGTAACCCACGGTTCCCCTGAGATAACGGGAGTGAGCATCTGCATCAGTGTTTTCTGACTCTTATGGGGAAAACTCCTATTTTTTCTCATAATACTGAAGCCTGATTGGTTGGCCTGAAGCCAATGCACCTGCACAGACAAATGGCTTTTCAGCCCACCAAAACGGACAGGGCCGAACTGTCTATTTGAAGTTACGCCAAAAGTTATTTTAGTCAGAATTTCTCAACTGAGGAGCGCAGGCGTCAACTTGCATAGTTAGAAGGGCACCTATTATGGAAAATTCCCTTTTACATGGTGTTTGAACATAAATGTGTGTTGGCAGTGTGTGTGCAAAACCACCCTAGAATGATAAAAATCCACCCAGTGTTTTTTTTTTACAATCTCAATAAATCATTTGCACTGTCTCAGAATGAGCTGTTCTAAGATTCAGCACTTTGTGACATAGAATTGAGCAAGGGGTTTGATTGACAGTGTGGTTGTGGCATAGACCCCGCCCTCGTGATCTGTACACCATCCTCCATTGTTTCAATGACAGCCGGTAATGTCTCTTGGAAACATAAATGTTCTGTCATGGGTTAATCCTGTTGTAGTGGCTTAAAAGTTAATCCTCAAGTGTGGATCGTCGTTCTACTGTTTGCGATCCACCGACACCTCCAGTAACAGTAAGCATATTTTGATTTTTGAGCAAATATCCCAGCTAGCAGGGAACGTTCTCAGAACATTCCCTAGAGGTTTGGTTAATGTTTTAAAGAAAACATTTTAATGTAATGTTTAAAGAATGTTTTAAGGATGTTTTCAAATAATGTTCCTATAAGGTTAAATGTAAACTAAGATATAACATTTTAACTGTAACATTTTGAGGATGTTTTAGGAATGTTGTTGAGATAAAAGATTATACAATGTTCCATAATAACAAAGGAGGAACATTATCAAATCAATGTTTGCAAAATGCTGAAGCAAAAGCATTATTGAAGACACCTGATGATAACAAGCAGAATCACTGAAGGAGAAAATCACAAATTGTAAGCCACCGTTATGGAGATCAGTGTCTGCTTTAGTTGGGCTCTTGACCATTATATTGTCACTTTATATTTTGTTTGTCTGCTGTTATTGATTTATAACAGTAAGATGAACAAAGACAACTGTGATCTGATAGTCTTAGTTATGTTTTGACATAATCATGCTGTGATCTGAAAAGTGAAATTTATTCAGATGATTTGGTTTTAATTTTATAGCAACAGTTTAGTGGTTCTACTAGCATATCTGTGTTTTTCTTACAATCCAAGATATTTCATAAAAATAATTCTGATCAAATCACTTTCATGTTTATTTAGAAACACAGACATCAATAATCAGCCTGAGCATCTCAACCGCTGTGACATTAATAATCCTTGTTGCCACCAATCAAAACTCATTAATGGCTCCCATCATGCATTGCGGTATGAATAAATTATGATCTGAATTTTCTATGTAATTTTCTATTCCTAATTGAATATTCTGCTCGTCACCATAGCTGAGAAGCATTGACTGAATCTTGAGGTCTGTGTGTGCCTAAAAGAATGATTTTAAAAAAAAAAAAACTTTTAAGAAGTGCATTATATTATATGTAAAATTCTGGACATTTATGCAGAATCTCAGTTATGCTTTAACCAACAGAATAAACCACAAACAAAAATTTCAAATGATGAATATCATAATATAACCAACACTTTAAGATCACTTTTTTTCTTTGTTCATCTGGAAGTTATAACTCAGATAGAACAGCCAATCAAAATATAAAGTTAATAATGTAAGTGTCAAGAGCCCAACTAAAGCAAACACTGATCTCCATAACAGTGGCTTACAATTTTAGATTTTCTCCTTCAGTGATTCTGCTTGTTATCATCAGGTGTCTTCAATAATGCTCAATCATCACTCAATTAATCACTTAATTATCACATTAACTTTTATCCCTGGAGTTTTTGCTGTGTTTCTTTACTAGGAGAACATTCTGGGAACCAAAATAAAACTACCCGCTGAAAACATTATTAGAACTTTGTGGTATGTTCCCAGAACGTTTTTAGAACAAAACATTTCTAGCTGGGTAGTCTTTTCAGTTGATGTCTGTGGAATCCAATTCAACAACAAATGCATCTAAAGTTGTTGTTGTAGGATGTCTGTGTAGGCTATATAATTTAAACCTTGTTTTGTATAGTGTGTAATCACACGTGTATATATATATATATATATATATATATATATATATATATATATATATTGAAGATATTGTATTAAAAACTGCATATATGTTGTTCTGTAAGTTAGCCATCTTCTCACATTTGCCACAGAAGCGCCTGCATGACAAGTAAACATGACGCCACAAGTCCCTCGTATAAATGTCATTTCGCTTGTACGTCGCAAACTTTATCACAGAATGTGTATGTAGTTTAAAAAATTACACCAGCGTTTAGTGTTTGTGTTTGTGTGTTCCACATCCATAATTGCAAAAAGGCGCGATTACGACTCTATAAGTACATAATTGTATCAAATAACCATACCGAGACGTCCTGGTCCATTCTCATTTGTGTTTATTCTGCCGGAGTCTCTTCCTACTATTTATATATTCCGAATTCGAAACGTACGGCTGAATGACATTCGGAACAGTGCGTCTCTCACTCTCCCCTTCTGCTTAAGACCGACTGCCATAGAGGTGTATCTGTGATGTTCACCAGCAGGGTGAACACTCAGCTCAGAACGGACGGCCGGTGAAAACACACACATTGACATTAATGGAAATCTTTTGACTCCGCCACCATTCCACAGTTGGTGGAAATGCAGGGTAAGGGTTCGAACTGGATTTTTTGCACCCACATTTGGACCTGTTTTGTCCATGGTTACGTCTCTTATGTAAATCTGACCATGGAGTTGACTTTGACGGAAAGCTGAAGGTGATCAGTGGCGCCTGCACAATCCAATCACATTTAAGAGGGAAACAACAAATTGAGGGTTTCCGAGACTTTTCTTTTTTCCTTTTTAAAATATTTTTTTTAGAAGAAGTATCAGGTACTCACAGTTATGGATAGAAATGTAGTGGAATAAAGAGTGCAATTTTCTTACGTCATGAGTACTCCCCCAAAATTATACTCGAGTAAAGTACAGATTCCCTTTAAAATTGTACTTAAGTACTCCACTCAAGTAAATCCGTTACTGTCCGGCTCTGCTCAAATGTAGACAATTAAGTGTCCTCAAGACCAAAGGATAAGTTCATCACATAAAAGCCAAGAGTCAAACTCTCCAACTAAATTAAACACCAATCACCATAATGGTGACCAAACATTTTCAATAAAACATCAACATTTAGACCTCCGTTAATTGTCAAAAAACCCAACAACCTTCTGCTGAGAACTTGAGAGATTTACTGTCTTTTATTTGCAGTTGATTTTTGAGGCTGTGGCTTTAAGTCAGTTGTAGTTGTTATAAGAGTGTAAGAGTATAAACATGATGTTTATTCCACCCATGAACTCAGTCAGCTGATTTCACTAATTAGTTAATTAGTCTCCAGCACATCCAGGAGATTGGAAACAATACTGCGAGGAGGAGCTTTTACTTTCTGAACCTGGGGCCTCATGTATAAAACTTCGCGTAGATTTTATCCTTAAAAGTGTGAGTACGCACATAAGGCAGAATTTGCAAATTTGCTCACACTTTAAGGATAAAATCTATGCAAAGTTTTATACATGAGGCCCCAGGTTCAGAAAGTAAAAAGTCCTCCTCGCAGTATTTTGTTCCAATCTCTAGTGATGGCCAAATGAAACGTTTTGAAGCATTATTGCTTTCTGATACAATTGTGTCGAAAATGGTTCATTACTCGAAGCTTCATTCAGATGGAAATTGCAGCACCATCTCCTGGTGAAGTAAATGTAATGCAACAAAGCTGACAACCATAAAATGCAAGTAGGCGTGTAGCCTACATGTTGAACGGCCCGTTTATGACGAGTTTACCGAAGCGATCAAAGCTGAAACAGTGTTAGTGCTGTGAAACTCATTTATGTAGGTGAATTTTACAGATACTGATGAATTTCATGTGTTCACTTTGACAATAAAACATTAAGCATGATGTTTGTCTGTAATTATTTCTTTAGACAAGGACAGAAGATCAGACCAGCTTAAAAAATTGGAAACCATCACAGAAATTTCAAAAGTTTCGATTAAAATATCAATAGGAACCATTTGCTATTACCATTTTAAACCACTAGCAGAGACCCACAGAGACCACTATAATTCCCATGAAAACCATTAAATCCAATAGAATTTCTGTAATCCATGACTATAGAAACCATTATTACTGATTCTTTCCTGTGGGAAGCAATTGTGGGACTGATATTTTTGTATGAAAAAGATGTGCTTGTGTAACTCGTTGAACTTGAATAATGTAGCAGAGGTTTTTTTGAAGTTTCTGTCTTTCTCCATATCATTTACTACATATGTAAAATTATTTGTATGCAGAAATGTCAAAGAACTAATCTTATGCAGGAAAATAAGTTTAATATGTTCCCAAACTTGCGAACGACTTCTCTTTCTCGCTGGCTCCATCCACAACACTAAAATAAACTCAATCCACTCTCAATAATAATGCCAATCCGAACACCGACTACTAACCCGGTGTTGCCATGGTTTGGCTTCAGTTTTAAGAAATACAGCCGCCAGGTTTCAAACCTGTCGACACTGGATTGGGCTGTCAAAGCAGTCAGGCGGTTCACTACACGAGTGAACCAGTATGTTTGCTTCAGACGTCATTTTCACGTGACTAGTGACGTAATGATACAAGCTCCGAAGCACTGGTTCATTGCGAGGACTGTTCAAGTTTGAAGCAAGCTTCGGAGCATCGGTGTCAGACGTAACATCACTACCAATCTCCTGGATGTGCTAAGAACCTGCGCATTTTTTTGTTATTATGATCATTTATGACTGTGTGGGTATGGTTGTGTGTCCTGTGTTTTTGTTTGCTTGCTGTCTCTCTTTTTCTCTCTCTCGACTCATTCTCAGGTCTAATCATCAGCACCTGTATCTCATTTGGGAGTGTGCCTGAGGCTATGTTTACACGGAAACAATTCTGAAGAGAAAACGCAAAAGTGGCGTTGCGTCATCATTTTTTATTCTGCGTTTAGACAAGCGTTTTGTGTGGGAAATTCACGTGCAAATGGTGACGCAAAAGTCAGAGAAATTCAATGTAGTATGCACTCCAGGTGTCTAGGAGTGGTACTACAGCAACACCAAGTCCACGCGCCTGCGTAAACCTTCACTGTCAAGCAGACTTTTGCGTTTTTGACCCTTTACACGGGAACGCGACGGTGGAGCGTTTTTAAGATTTCCACTCTGGAGGGTGGTTTCATTTTTCGCGTTTCAAGCCTCAGAACGCAGTCGTCGTGTAAACGAAAGGCACATCCGATAAAATATTTTTACGTTTTCACCCGCAAGCGTTCTCGTGTAAACAGGGCCTCAGACGGAGAGTATAATGCCTCGTTTCCACTGAGCGGTACGTTACGGTAAGTTCTGGTACGCATTTATTTGCGTTTCCACTGTCAAAAGTTGTGAATGGTACCAAAAAGCTGAACCGTACCGTACCGACTATTTTGGGTACCCTTCCGTTGGGGTACCTAGCACAGTGAAAGGGTACTAAAAGGTGGAGCTAGACTCACTGCAGAACGGTGATTGGTGGAACAGAGTATCGTCACTCACGCTTGCTACAAGGGCACTACAGCATACAGTTGGAATACACTCACCGGCCACTTCATTGGTACCCCATGCTAGTAACGGGTTGGACTCCCTTTTGCCTTCAGAACTGCCTCAATTCTTCGTGGCATAGATTCAACAAGGTGCTGGAAGCATTCCTCAGGGAGTTTGGTCCATATTGACATGATGGCATCACACAGTTGCCAGCAGATTTGTCGGCTGCACATCCATGATGCGAATCTCCCGATTCCACCACATCCCAAAGATGCTCTATTGGATTGAGATCTGGTGACTGTGGACGGCCATTTGAGTACAGCGAACTCATTGTCATGTTCAAGAAACCAGTCTGAGATGATTCCAGCTTTATGACATGGCGCATTATCCTGCTGAAAGTAGCCATCAGAAGTTGGGTACATTGTGGTCATAAAGGGATGGACATGGTCAGCAACAATACTCAGGTAGGCTGTGGCGTTGCAACGATGCTCAATTGGTACCAAGGGGCCCAAAGAGTGCCAAGAAATATCCCCACACCATGACACCACCACCACCAGCCTGAACCGTTGATACAAGGCAGGATGGATCCATGCTTTCATGTTGTATGACGCCAAATTCTGACCCTACCATCCGAATGTCGCAGCAGAAATCGAGAACTCATCAGACCAGGCAACGTTTTTCCGATCTTCTATTGTCCAATTTCGATGAGCTTGTGCAATTGTAGCCTCAGTTTCCTGTTCTTAGCTGAAAGGAGTGGCACCCGGTGTGGTCTTCTGCTGCTGTAGCCCATCTGCCTCAAAGTTCGACGTACTGTGCGTTCAGAGATGCTCTTCTGCCCACCTTGGTTGTAACGGGTGGTTGTTTGAGTCACTGTTGCCCTTCTATCAGCTCAAACCAGTCTGGCCATTCTCCTCTGACCTCTGGCATCAACAAGGCATTTCCGCCCACAGAACTGCCGCTCACTGGATGTTTTTTCTTTTTCGGACCATTCTCTGTAAACCCTAGAGATGGTTGTGCGTGAAAATCCCAGTAGATTAGCAGTTTCTGAAATACTCAGACCAGCCCTTCTGGCACCAACAATCATGCCACGTTCAAAGTCACTCAAATCACCTTTCTTCCCCATACTGATGCTCGGTTTGAACTGCAGGAGATTGTCTTGACCATGTCTACATGCCTAAATGCACTGAGTTGCCGCCATGTGATTGGCTGCTTAGAAATTAAGTGTTAACAGCAGTTGGACAGGTGTACCTAATAATTGGCCGGTGATGATAATTCTACTGTTATTGTGTCACGAAATGCAGTTTTAAGAGTTTTTCAGGCGAGAAAGTAGTTTTTTAAAGCTCAAATCTGTGGTTTATTTATAGATTTATGATAATTTGACTGAGATCCATTCCAAGCGAATGACCGGACAGCTCGCGCTCGTGTCCCCCGCCTGCAACAGCCTTACCTCGGCTAGTCGTTCTGATGTTTGCCGCTGACTCGGACGTCTCTGTAGTGGTTAAACATGAGATATAGTTCGTCTTGTATGAACCTAACAGGTGATCTTTGGTCTGATGAATCTATAATTCGTTCCCTGGTCAATAGTTTGGCAGAAGGCTACGTGAAGTTTCATATCTTTGAGCGCTGAATTTGTATATTTGACTGACTGAATTGTTTCTTGATGTTATTTAAGCTTTACTGTGTAGCATATCTTTTTGTACCTTTTACTTATACTTTTATAATGGCTATTATAAATTTGAAATTAAACAAAAAGAGATAGTTTTGTAATTTTTTTTAAATTTTATTACAAGATCATCTGTAATGTTGTTTATTGCAACATTTGTACCAATGCGATATGCATTGTATATTGCCTGGAATATGTTTAATATTTTTAAATTTAACGAAAAGAGGCAGGGTTTTGTTTTATATTTAGTTTTGTTATAAATATAACGTTACATACATGCAGTGAATATAATCAGGCGTTGCCTGCCCTGAACCACATTTGTTTGCTTTATAATGTTTAAAATGTATTGAAAAGAAGCAGAGTGGTGTTTTATAACATATTTCGTTTTATTATTGCCTAAAATGTACATACAGAGATAACCGGAGTCGCAGAGCCAGAGCGAGCTGAGTGCCGCGATCAAGAACGCGCTGTTCCATTAGCAGAATCACTGGACTCGCGTCCTCGGGATCATTCTCCTGAGTCGGACTTTGCGTTGGCTTCTTGGTATTGAGAAACGCCTAATGCCAGCGCTTGTTTCTAGTGACAAACATGCCGAGAAGCAAGAACAAGATCTGCTGTCTGTCATCCATTGGTGTTTACTATGTCGCTTTCTTCGCGCGAAAATGACGTCGATCGCTTCTTTCCAGCAAACACCACGCCTATCAAGTAAGGGTACTGTTGGCGGTGGAAACGCAAGCCTGATCATGGTGTACACGACCCGACCCGTACTGTACCGTACCGTACCGTACCCCTCAGTGGAAACGAGGCATTAGGGTGCAGTTCAGTGTTGCAGAGGGAGGACACACTTCTCCCGTGCTCCAGATTGAACGCTGTTTGTGTTTGTGATATGTTTGTCTGATAGTGAGACTAAACTTGTGAGTTAGCAGTGGCTAACTGAGTTCAGCAGTGGCTTATACTGAGAGATCTTGTTCTCACAACGAATTCAACCAGAAGTTATTTTGTTATTAACCTGTTTAGTTTTGTGAGGGAAGCTGTAGGGGGTGAGTGCCTATCTTTTCTTTAATACTGTTTATGTCTCTGTTTTTGATATAGTGAGGGAGTTGAGGGAAGTTTATGTTGTTCATTTCTTTTTCTTTAACTTTAGGTTATTTAGGTTTCCTCCTAAATTAGGTAGAAGGCTGTTTTGTTTGTTATTTTGGGCCTTGCTCTCCCCTGAGCCATTGCTCCCAGTCACCTGTGTTTTACTTTGCCATTGTAAACAAAATCCTTAGTACCTTTTGATTCATATACCAACTAGTCTGGTCTTCACTCTGGGACAGGGGAATGGAAGTGTGTTCTCGCCTCTTTGTGTTAATTTTGTGTTTCCTTTCCTTTGTTACTTCTCCTTCCGACCCCCAGACGGATAGGGTACGTAACACAGCGGAAGAATGCGCGCACATGCATCTCCTTCCCGAAATAACCATATATGGAGATTACAACGCCTATTTTACTATGCATATCCTCATCTGCATATCATTTGCATATGATTATTCATCCACATGATACCATGTTTAATGGTACAAGACGCTCAGTAAAATATGAAACACGGATGTGCCGTCACATTATTACAAACATCATTTTTTTTAGTAGCCTATCGTTTGCCTTGTTTTTGAATAAATAAGTCAAATAGTGTTAAATACATTTCAGAGAAAGGTTTTCTCAATCTTTTCTACTGGCCAAATAGTATTTTTCATTGATAATTGCTACTAGCTATCAGTTAAAACATAAAAACACAGCATGCCAGAGGAAACGTGTTCAGAAGCATTGCATTCGTAACAAATATGTCTATTTCTATTTATTGAATATACATTTTTTTGTAACTTCTCAGTAATGATTTCATGCAGTTTAAGTGTTTAACTCCATTAATGAGGATGGGAGAATATTGAGAATATTTAATCTAAATGTTTATATCAGGATTAAAACATAGTTTAAATCATTCTTTTATTTATTTAAACTGTTATTGAGAACATGCACTGTATTTATGATTAGGACTCACAATGAAGATATATGTGACTTAGTTTCACTTAACGGCCAACGCGTTTGCTGCGCGGACATTTAAGAAGGGATGGACATTGGCTTCCAGTGATCGGCTTGGTGAGTGAAATTATATTTGAATTATCTTTCTGTAGATGTATAATTTTCTTTAGATTCTCTGTCTAATTGTGACCAAAAAGACATTTAACGCCAGCTCACCATCGAGTGTCGCCAGAACACATAGTCTTCTAAAAGAGTGCGTACGCACAGTCAAGAGCATCCTCACGGTGCGCACTTATTTACGTCAAGTTTATTTTTTATAATCCCGATATGTGCATTGGAAAAATGCGTACGCATATTTCTATGCCCATTTTGAGTGTACGCAACGTTTATACATCAGGTCCCTGGACCCTACACCTCTGCATAGCAATGCCACATGTCATCCAAGAACAAAGAAATAAACCAGAAATGGACATTATCGTAGCCAAAAAATCTGTGTATATTAGATATGGAGTAATTTCAGACACAGCCTTAGATGAAATCCACTGAAGAGAAAAGAAGATATTAAATCTGTAAAGATCTCAGCAGAGGAGGATTAAACTACTCCACAAACATTAAGCATTACCAGCTTCACTTATTAACTCTTAACTCTTATTATCTATTGTCTTTTTTAGTCACTGTTACGTGTATCAAACACATTTACAGCTGCAGAGAAAGCTATAGTCAAATGAGATCAGGTGATGATGTTTACCTGTTGATGGTTTTATAATCATTATGAAACAGACTAATCCACAGTGATATTTTAATCTAACAGTTTAACGTGAACCATTAACTCTTCATTATTGTTTTTCCCATAAGCATGGGCGGTGTTACAGGGGGGCAGGTGCCCCCCACGCTTGAGCCTTGCCCCCCAGCTGCCCCCCTAACTTTGATGATCTAAAAACTGTACTTGTAAAAACAACCCGCCACTATGTCCACAAACTTCTCAAAACAGTGAACTAAACAATACATTTACCAAAAGTGAAACATTTAATTTTTAATTTCTAATGTTTTATTAGCCCTGCCCTCAAATACTTAGCTACGTCCCTAATTCGAACGTGCAGAGCGGTGTCTTCTCAGTCTGGCTCACACACACAACGAGTCTGCTGCGGTGTCCTGCATCCCGACGGGAGAGACGAGCTGCCCCAGAGCCTCTGAAGGTGAAGTGAGTTTCCCAGGTGTAGTTTACACACGTTGACGCGTCAGCAAAAACAGCGAGTCAATTACTTTAGCCAAAATCAGCGGTCAAATCGCTCCCTCGTGATTTGTAAGAGCACTCTTCCCTTTGATTAGCCTAATTTCGATTTTTAGTCAAGACGAGAACAGCTTAATAAAAAATCTAAAATATTGTTTGTATCCATAATGTGTACTGATGGCCGCCATTATTGATAACACACAATAAAGTTACAGTGGCAGTTAGGAGATTGATCATTTGATTAGCTATAGTTTATTATCTTATAAATCCAATTCCTCTCAGATATCACTCAATGAATCCAGGTTCACCACAACTAGGGAAATAACAAATACAATTGGATTAAAGGTTCTCTAAGCCAGGGGTTCTCAACTCCAGTCACTGCTCTGCATATTGTGTATGTCTCCCTTATTTAACACACCTGATTCAGATCCTCAGCTCGTTAGGGTAGACTCTATGGCTATCCTGACGAGCTAAGGATCTGAATCAGGTGTGTTAAACAAGGGAGACATACACATTATGCAGAGCAGTGGGTCGGGAGGACTGGAGTTGAGAACCCCTGCTCTAAGCGATGTGGGGCCAAAACATTTTTTGTCACATACAGCTATCGGCTAGCTGCCTGTCCCCTAAACATGCTGTAAAAAAACGCGGTCTCTGTAGACATCACAGGCTCCACAAACGGCAACCAAAACAATCATGTCTCACCCGTACCACGAAACTTAACAAACAGTGTTCCAACCAATCACTGGCAAGAAGTAATTGAGGGTGGGTCTGGGGGGTTCAGTGCGCGTGCACATGAAGGGGGTGTGTGTGTGTGTGTGTGTGTGTGTGAAGGAGAGAGAAGCATCAGAGGGAAGTTGAAAAATGGCCGACACACGACCAAAGAGACGACGTTCTGATGAACAAATTAAAAAGGAGGAGGAATCGGATTAAGAACGTCCGAATTTACATCGGTAAAGCTTTTGAACGATGGCGAGAACTCCGGCGGCAGAAGGGCTTCGAGTCCGAACATTCAGGTTGCTCTGTTTTTGCTGGACAGGTGGGTAATGTTAAATTATTATTTTTTTCTTCTAAATTGACGCTTATGTTCGCCAAACCCACACAATTCAAGTTCACAATTATTTCAGGAAGCACGGAAGGGAGGGGAGGAGATGAGATGCGGAGGAGGGAGGGTCTAGCTAGCCTCCGATTTGTTTGAAAATAATCCGAATGTCAACACCCAGGATCACTTAGAGAACCTTTAAGTAGTCTAAACATAACTGGTGTATGCATGTGATAAATCTTTCTGATTTTATATTTATATAGGCTACTTATTAGCTACATGCTCCATGTACTTTTTTTAATATTTTCATTTAGCTTTTTATACTTTTACTTTTTAAAATATGCAGTTTCGTTTTATTTGACCAATGCACTGGGCTTATTCCTGTTGTGAATTTAAAAACCTTTGTAATGTGTAAGGGCATGATTAAACATTAACTACTGTAGTTTAAAAGTGTTTTTGTTTGTGTTTTGTTAAAGTAATTCACATATAGAGATTCCCATGTACTGTCTACCCCCGCCACCCTGCCGAGACATCATGCCACCCCCATGTAAAATCTTCTAGATCCGCCACTGCCCATAAGCATCAGAAAACACTATGCAATGCAATAATCACATTTGCATTTACTAATGCAAGAAAACATAAAAAAAATACATTAATACTGCATGGGTAAGACTTTCCAGAAAAATGTAGCTTGTATTTGTGGTTATCTTAGCGCTAATATAAACGTTTCCAAGTTTTCTAATTGAATATTTTAGCAGTGGGACTATTTTTAGGAAGTAGTTCAAGTTCTGCTTATGCCTTTTTGATGTCTTTCTTGTAAACAGCTTCCTATCTATCCTCGTCAAATCTATTCCGTTCACTGTATTTTCTTGTCATCTCAAGTCAAGTCAAGTTGCGGTTCCAAAGAAACAAATAACTTTATTTGTATGTATTAACTAAACTCCTTATATGTGAACGATAATCTTGTGCTGAACTTTTTTTTCCAGGTTTGTAAATCATGATGAATATTACTCTAAACACAAATATAGAAACAGGAGACAGATGTATCACATGAACTTCAGTAAATAAAAAAAATATATATATATATATATATATATATATATATATATATATATATATATACACACATTATCATAAGACAGTGAGTTGTGTGCATGTCTTTTCTTACCTTCAATGTCTTCGTATGACTTTCTTAGACCTTGAAGATTTTTCCTGATATCAGAAAGAGTTTTTTGTTCTTTTCAGATCGTGGCATGTTCTCTATTGTCTTCTTTTTGATGGTTGTTAAAAGCTCAGATGAGGTGGCAATAAAGATCTGTAGGTCTGTGTACAGACTTTATAGATCCAGCAGCTCAACCCACTGGAATACATGAGGAAACATATCATTAAACTATAAGGGTGTGTCTCAGGCAAACATCTGAACAAATGTTTGATAAAATATTTAAACTGACTGTTATATTACTGGTTCTCGCTATGCAGTAACACAGGGCTTATGGTGTACATACATTAATGGGACAAAATAATTGTTAGATTTTAAAGACATCAGTGAATCAATCAATTTTTATAATTATTAAAAAATCATCAATAACTGATCTCACTTCACTTTAGTTTTATTAACTGCAGCAATTGTGTTAGACACACACACACTCTCACAATGGCCAAAGAAGATTAGAGATATAATGAGAGTTAAGAGCTCAACAGGTGGAAACACTAATCACTGATATGGTGACTTCAAATGAAACACATTAATACAGAAAACTCTCAGTAAAACCTTCTGTAGACGTTGCTGACAGAAGTAAAGTCGGTCTGGTTAGTAGTAAGTGAAGCTGGTAATGCTATTTGTGGAGTTGTTTAATCCTCCTCTGCTGAGATCTTCACAGATTTAACGTCTTCTTTTATCTTCAGTGGATTTCATCTCAGTATTTTGTTCCAATCACCTGGATTTGATAATTGTCAGTTTTTCAGCAGGAGACAGAAATCAGATGACTGAGTTCATGGGTGGAATAAACATATGGAAGGACTTGGACTATACATGACTATGTTGTCTCTTGCCATTATGTAAATTGTGTTGTGTTTTTAGATCAGTTTTAAAAGAGACTTTGGACTTATAAATGTCTCAGGCCAATCATATAAAACTTTTTATGGGTTAACTGGGCAACATGTTGATCATAGGTTGTGTGAAACGAGAATTTAATCTCTTCCTCCTCCTCGATTAGTTTGTCATTATCAACTCATTTACTGATAATGCAACACTAATGGTCCTTGTCAGCCTGTCATTCATGTATTGCTTTATTTTAAATAATTGCTTGCCAACAAATTAATTAAAATTTACACACTGTAAAAAATATTAAAAATGAAATTTATGGGGAAAAAACTGGTGCATGACAACCTTTTAAATTTACGGGACTTAAATTTACGGACAAAAACACAATGTAAAGAAAACCTGTGAAATTTATGGTAACAAAACGTCAGTTTGGATGCATTTTACCATAAAACAATCTGGGGTTGCGGAGGTGGAGGGGTCCCGCACCTTCGACATTGCCCTCACCACGTTTTGAAACATTGCATGGAAGCACCTAATACAAATAAATAAAACATCTCCAATGAACTAGCTGAGTATTCATTTAGTACACTATTAAATAAAAGATCTAGCGCTAAAATCTGTTATCAGACCGGCCCTCGCAGCCTTGAAACACTACCGGCCCAGCGGGGAAACTCCTCTCCCGATTGCCCCTCCGCCCTGGTGGCATCCTTACTTTGGACTTGAATTACAACAGAAATAAATAATAAATAAACATCAGCTGGTCTTAAATGTGTGGTAGAAAAACATCAGCTATGGTTCCCAGTAATTTACCATAAAAATACAGTTGTAACCTTTGAGATTTTACGGGACTACACTTATATCTCATTAACTTATAAATACCTTTGTAATATACTGATAACCACCATAATAACACGGGTGGTATAAAAAGTAAAGCACATGATGATTCAAAGTTCACAATTATAGAGTAAATTAAGTGCAATGTAAACTTCACTGAGCCCAACAAGACAAAGATCAAGCTCCAGTCCAATTGGTTAACCAAAATAACATTATAAAGAAATCAATGGCACCCAAAAATTATGCACTGATCTGAAATAAAACAGTTTGAGTGTCATATGATCGTCCAACAAAACATGTAATATTTTACACAATTCTAAACCTTTACATTTATGAATTTGGCAGACGCTTTTATTCAAAGCATTGCATCAAGGTAGACAATTTCAGCCTTCTAGCCAGCTTATGTGACACACTGTTACTGACCTCCGAGTTTGTCTAGGGGTTCGGTAGTCTAACATTTTAAAGGTGACATTATAGCGGGACATATATACTCCATAAGTTGTACAAGAAACTCAACAATCAAACGTACTGTGCAAAAGCCAAAACCTTTATTCAAGAAACAAGGTCAGTGGCAAAAGTGAAGTGAATTAATCTATACGAATATAGATTAACATAAATATAAATATGGACATGGAATACAGAATTTCTGTAAGATGTTTTAAGTTAATGAAAAGGGAAAAGATAGACGTGGACGGCGCCAAAGAAAGAAAATAACAAAACCAAATGAAGTCTAGCTGTTAAAATAACCTCTAATCCTAACTAAGAAAATAAAGAAGAAAATAATAGTCTTCAGCGACAAGGAGTGGCGCTCGCCCCTAACCTAGTGTATTAGACAGAAGCGAGAACCCCTGCGTGTTGCAGTGTATGTCACGTGACATGCTACCTGTCTATCTCTCCTCTCCATACTAGTAACCATCCAGCGCTCTGCAGAGCAGGTTACATAAACTCAGAGGGTTAAACACAGGAAGAGTTCACTATAACTTAGCATCACCCAGAGTGAACGAGAACCACAACCTTAACAGGGTATACACATGAGAACAGTGTCAGAGAGAGAACAGCGTGAATTGAGTCTCAGCGAGCCGAGAGCTCCCGTGGAGATGTCTGGCGTACACTCTTATGCCCAGGTGGCCTGTTCCCATTGGCGATGGCGAGAAGTGGTGACGTCAACACTAACAATGATTGACAGGTCTTTTGGCCAATCACGAGTACCTGCAAAAGTGAAAGTAACCAGAGAGAGAGAGAGAGCGGGAAGGAAGAGAAACACAAAAAAACACACACACACGCAATACGGGAACGTGAAATCCCCCTCCATAAGAATAAACTTATAATGATGAAATTATCAGTTTGTTACAATCAGGACAATTCTTCCAAAAAAAAACTCTACACAAAAAAACAAAACAAAAAAGAAAACAAGTAGGCCCAAGTTACATTTTTCTCTATACATAGGCTCACCTAAACCTAACCAAGTCAAGAACTAAGCACTCCTAGAAAGGGCATCGGCTACAACATTTTCGGTTCCTTTCTTGTGACGAATTTCCAAATTATAATTTTGCACAATCAGAGACCAGCGCATGAGCCGCTGATTCTGGTTGTACATACGAGAAAGAAACACTAACGGATTATGGTCCGTATAAACGATAACAGGGAGAGGACTAGAGCCGATGTAAACCTCAAAGTATTGCAATGCCAACAGTAATGCCAGAGCCTCCTTCTCAATGGTCGAATAATTACACTGATGTTTATTAAATTTTCAGAGAAATAACACACAGGATGTTCAATGTGGTTTTTATCCTCTTGGAGGAGTACTGCACCGGCACCTACGGCACTTGCATTCGACCTCTAAGTTTAAAAGGCAAAGCAAAATCCGGAGCTGCCAAGACAGGAGTATTACACAGCAAAGCTTTTACACTCTCAAACGAATGTTGGCACTCAGGTGACCAAATGAATGATTTAGATGGACTTAGTAGACTCGTGAGTGGATGCACCACACTAGAAAAGTTTCGACAAAAACTCCAATAATATCCTGCCATTCCCAAAAACCGCGTAATCTCGCGCTGGTCGTGGGAATGGAGAATTCACTAATCGCAGAAACCTTAGCGGCTACAGGTCGAACCTGCCCCTGACCAACCTCCTTACCAAGATACGTCACCGTTGCTCGGGCAAATTCGCATTTGGCTAGATTTAGGGTTAACGTAGCTTTTCCAGTCGACCAAAGACCGTGTGCAGCAAGGAAAGATGTTCTGACCATTCTGAAGAGTATACCACCAAATCATCCAGTACGCATTACAATTTGGCACACCCGCCAACACTATGTTCACCAACCTTTGAAAGGTTGCGGGTGCATTATCGTAACTCGAACGCCATCACTTTGTATTCCAGTAAGATGATTCGGGTGTCACAAATGCAGAAATATGCGGAATGCACGACTAGTTAGAGGCACCTGCCAATAGCCTTTTAATAGATCCAATTTCAGTAACCGTAGCGTGCAGAACCAAGGTTATCAATGCAATCCTCCCATCCGAGAGAAAGGGATAGCAATCTGGCATTGTAACCGCATTAACTTTGCGATAATCCGTGCAAAAACTGAAAGTTCCATCTGATTTAGGAACAAGTACACACGGCGAACTCCACGGACTGTAGCTAGGGACAGCTAAACCATTGGTGGTTAAATAGTCAACTTCTTCTTTCATGATAGCTCGCTTATATCCATTAACCCGGTAAGCATGTTGTTTGATCAGGAGAAATCTTTCACATCTATGTCATGCTGTAACACCGAAGTTCTCGAATGGTGTATCATTGAAAAGAGTAGGAAATTCTCTCAATCAACTTGATAACATCCTGTCTCTGATCTTCGGATAAATGAGCTAGATCAAGAAGGCAACTGCTTCAACAATTCTGAGTCTTCTCAGTCTAGTACACTGCTGTGGTGCATTACGCAATACGAGACCATCTTCATCTGCCTCTGTTCCTACTGAAGATGAGACCTCGACGGCTACTGCCAAAGACGAAACCACAGGTACAGATTTTTCCTCAGTTTTTCCTGAAGAGCCCTCCCTCAATGATATGCTTTCAACATATTAATATGACAGACCCCTGTCTTGCGTGTCCTATCAGGGAGTAGAAACTACATAGTCTGTCTCACTCAGTTTCTTTTTTAACACATAGGGACTGGAGAAACGAGCAGACAAAGCTGAACCTGAAGTGGGCAGTAATACGAGCACTTGGTCACCGGCATTAAAAGAACGAGGGACGGCTTTGGTGTCATATCGACGCTTCATATCTTTTTGTGCGGCAGTTAGTGACTCTTTTGCCTGTGCCCACGCGTTATGCAAACGCTCTCTGAAACGACTGACATAATTCAGCACATTAGTCTTAGGACTTACATCAATCTCCAATAAGTTTTCTTTCAGGAGTTTCAGTGGACCCCGAACGTTATGTCCAAAGACAAGCTCCGCCGGACTAAATCCAAGCGACTCCTGGACAGTCTCACGAACCGCAAACAACGTCAAAGGAACTCCCTCATCCCAATTTTTCCCAGTGTCCTTGCAGTATTTCCCCAGCATTGACTTAAGCGTCTGATGAAATCGCTCAAGTGAACCCTGACTCTCTGGATGGTATGCGCTTGCCACGCGATGAGTAATAGAAAGAGATTGCAAGACCTGATTAAAAATCTTTGACATGAAGTTCGTTCCCTGATCTGTTTGTATGATTTTCGGTAACCCAAACGTAGCAAAAAACTTAATCAGTGCTTTGATGATAGCAGAAGCAGTAATTTTTCGAAGTGGTATTGCCTCAGGAAATCGGTAGCTGTGCACATTACCGTCAACAGAAATAAATTACCCGCCTTTGATTTAGGTAATGGTCCGACACAATCGATAATTACATGTTCAAAGGGTTCTCCAATAACAGGAATAGGACAGAGCAGGGCAGGAGGAATTACTTGATTGGGTTTCCCCATGCGCTGGCAGGTATCACAAGTGCGACAGAAGCGCACGACATCCCGCTTTAACCCAGGCCAAAAGAAATGTTTCAGAATCCTATTATAAGTCTTCGTGATACCCAAATGACCTGACAACACATGATCATGTGCCAAACACAACACGTGCTGACGATAACAGGATGGAATGACAATCTGACACACTACATTCCATTCGTCATCCTTTCTGAATTTGGACACCATTTACGCATCAACAAATTATCTTCCACAAAATAGATTACCTTCTCCTGACCAAGCTGGTCTGGAGAAACTACAGAGGCAAAACATTTGGCTAAAGATTCATCCTCCTTTTGTGCAGCAATAATCCGTTCACGGGACATAGGCACACTCAAAGTACTATCTTAACATCACAATGTCTGCGTTAATTTGTCTCTTAGAAAAGCTTGTATCTTCCGATGGTAACACATTTTTCGCAGATACGGGAACCATAAATGATTCGGATAAATCAACAACATCACCCACTCTCTTTGCCTGAGCGCGCGTCAACACGCACGCAGAAAGGTCTCAGGATAACTCACTGATAACTCATCACAGGAAACAAAGTTCGGCTGATCCGTAACTTCCAACACAGGCATCACTTTTCCCCGGCCAAGTCATTACCCAGAATAAAAGAAATGCCTTTAATGGGCAGAGAAGGTCGTATTCCAACCGACACGAAACCGGTTACAAGGTCACTTTTTAAATGAACACAATGTAACGGTGCTTTTACGAAACCCATTTCGATTCCCTGAACTAAAATACTCAAGCCACAAAATGACTGTTCAGACAAAGGCAAAGTATCTTCTACCATAAATGAGTGTGCGGCGCCAGTGTCACGCAACATCTGAATCTCACGTTGATCTTCAGGTTTACCAGTCAATGAAATTAACCCCTTAAGCACAAACGGACTATAACCAGAATCAACACAGCCCAAACCAGCAATATCATCAGGATTCTCCATCACAGAATTAACAAACCCCACACTTTTAGACGGTTGCTGCTGCTGCTGCTTGCGCTTCAGCGTCAAACAATCTGCAATTACATGCCCCTGCTTGTGACAGTAAAAGCATTCCCTTACCTCTTTAAGACGTGGAGAAGGAGATTCGCACGAGACGGCTGAGGATGAGATAGACTGAACCGAGGAATTTTCTCAGGACGAACTGAACTGAACACCGTCTTGTGCGTAAGCACAAATTCATCTGCCAACACCGCTGCTTGCGACAAAGAATTTACTTTTTGTTCGTTCAAGTACTGCACAACCCGTTCTGGCAAACACTTTTTAAATTCTTCCAACAAAAGCAATTCTCGTAACGAATTAAAATCTGCCACTTTACTCGCGTTACACCACTTATCAAAAAGATTCCCCTTTTCGCGAGCAAATTCTACAAAAGTCTGACTGGCAAGTTTCTGATGATTTCTAAATCGCTGCCTATAGGCTTCGGGGAACCAATTCATATGTACGGAGAATAGCAGACTTCACCGTATCATATTGCAAGCTTTCCTCTAACGATAATGTTGAGCAAACCTCCTGAGCCTTACCAACTAATTTACACTGAAGCAAAAGGGACCACACATCTTTAGGCCAACGGAGGGAAGATGCGATACAGCTCAAATGCGCTAAAATACGTATCCACCTCCGTTTCCCTAAATGGAGGCACTAGAGCAATATGTTTGCTAACATCGAAGGTTGGAGCATGATCGCCCGGGGTCCCGCCAC
>JAQIUQ010006456.1:0-16998 GCA_030378365.1 Hybognathus amarus
CTAATGTTTTTTTGAATCGCTCTCGCAGTTTTGAGATTCGCAGTGCCGATACATCTCATACAAGCCTTGTGTGTTTGTGTGTGCCGCGTTAGCGTTGCTGGGCAACATGAGATGTATAGAGTGACGTAAGATCTGGCTCTGTGATGGCTCTCTAGCCTGTGGAAAGGCAAACCGGTTCTTTGAAAGCTCGTCAGTCGAACCAACTCCGAACCAGCACTAGCTCTAGCTCTGAACCAGCACCTGGTTCTTGTTGGTGGTAAAAGGGGTAAAGTGGTTCCAAGTCTTTGCTGGACTAGAACCGTTCTTTTACCACGTCATTCTGGGGGCGGGGTTATTGTAATTGTTATGCTTGAAGTTGGCGCAAGTGTTTCTGGAAAAGCTAAGACATATGGTGAAGTGAGACAGATGTACAATAATTCTCCATATTGTAGCATCAGCATGTCTTACTCGCTCACAGTAGTGTGTCGTATTAGCAGCAAGACCCTCTCAAACCTGCTCTGCAGCAACAGTAACAGCAGATCTAAGACTAAACATATCAACATTGTCATATCCATTACCATCCCAAACACTCAGAGTTGTCATGACAGAAGTGCCTTTGTTGCTACAAAATTCATTTTGGTGCAGATTTTCAGAATGTGGAGATCATTTTAATCAGAATATTTTCAAGGCTCAGAAAAGCATTGATGCATTTATTTACGACGATTGCTTTATTTTGTTATTGACATGGATCTGAATAAAACAGTTTCCTTTAGGAGAACTGTATATTATTTCACAATATGACCCTACTGTATTTTGGATGGTTTCCTGACCACCTGACCTACTCATGGAAATACATGTTTCACTGTAGTTCTGCCAAAGTCATCATCACAAACATGTTCATTTGTAAACACTATGATGAAAACATATGCTAGAAACAGAATATTTTCAAAGCAGGCATGAACAAAACACACAGACTCTTCTCAATCTCTAATGATCATTTAAATTATGTTGAACTATGGAAGCTTGTTTCTGCCACTGAATAAAAAAATAAAATAAAAAATTTTGACTTTTTATCTTGGCAGTTCTGACTATTCTCAGAATTGCAAGATAAAAAGTCAGAATTGTGTGATATAAAGTTGCAATTGTGAGTTATCAGAAAAAAAGACATAAAGTGCGACTTTTTATCGCACAATTGCGAGTTTACATTTCGCAATTCTGACTTTATAACACAAAATTGCCAGTTTATATGTCGAAATTCTGACATCTTTTCTCAGAATTAGTAAGATATAAACTCGCAATTTCGACTTATCTTCAGGCCAATACTAAGGGGGAAAAAAACTAACTCCTCTAGAATAGTTTAAATCTCATAATTTCTGACTTTATAACACGCAAATTGTGACTATAATCTCGCAATTTTGACTTTATAACTTTGAATTTCTGACTTTATAACTCGCAATTCTGACTTTATATAACGCAATGCTGACTTTATATCTCACAATTTCTTGACTTTATAACACGCAATTGTGACTATAATTCGCAATTCTGACTTTATAACTCGCAATTCTGACTTTATATAACGCAATGCTGACTTTATATCTCACAATTCTGCCTTATCACAGAATTTTGACTTTATATCTCGCACTTGCGACTTTATATCAGCAATTTTCTGACTTTATATCTCACAATTGCGACTTTATTACTCGCAATTGCAACTTTATAACTCGCAATTGCAACTTTCTAACTCGCAATTCTGACTTATAATTCGCAATTCTGACTTTATATAACGCAATGCTGACTTTATATCTCACAATTCTGACTTTATATCACGCAATTCTGACTATATCTCTCAATTGCGACTTTATATCACGCAATTCTGACTTTATACTCGCAATTGTGACTATTACACGCAATTCTGACTTTATATCTCGGAATTCTGACTTTATAACTCGCAATTCTGACTTTATATAACGCAATGCTGACTTTATATCTCACAATTCAGCCTTATCACAGAATTTTGACTTTATATCTCGCACTTGCGACTTTATATCACGCAATTCTGACTTTATATCTCACAATTGCGACTTTATCTACTCGCAATTGCAACTTTATAACTCGCAATTGCGACTTTCTAACTCGCAATTCTGACTTATAACTCGCAATTCTGACTTTATATAACGCAATGCTGACTTTGTATCTCACAATTCTGACTTTATATCAAGCAATTCTGACTATATCTCTCAATTGCGACTTTATATCACGCAATTCTGACTTTATATCTCGCAATTGTGAGTATTACACGCAATTCTGACTTTATAACTCGCAATTCTGACTTTATATAACGCAATGCTGACTTTATATCTCACAATTCTGCCTTATCACAGAATTTTTGACTTTATATCTCGCACTCTGCGACTTTATATCACGCAATTCTGACTTTATATCTCACAATTGCGACTTTATTATTCTTGCAATTGTCAACTTTATAACTCGCAATTGCGAACTTTCTCAACTCGCAATTCTGACTTTATATAACGCAATGCTGACTTTGTATCTCACAATTCTGACTTTATATCACGCAATTCTGACTATATCTCTCTAATTGCGAACTTTATATCACGCAATTCTGACTTTATATCTCGCAATTGTGACTATTACACGCAATTCTGACTTTATATCTTGCAATTTCAAATATGTGAGATAAAAAGTTGCAATTACCTTTTATATTTTTCATTCTATGGTGGAAACAAGCTTCCATATTGATCAATAAAAACAACAATAATAAAAACACACCAGTATTTGTAAAATAGATGGGTTTGTGATCAGAAGGCCCGAGGCAGTGGTTAATGGACTAATGGATTAGAGGACAGAGTCTCTCTAGTGGTGATTTTAAACTCATGCTCCTGGCAGAAACTGCAGAAACTCTACAATTGTTTCCATATGTGCATCAAACTGCTTTTCCTTTATTCAAACTCCTCCTACTTCTTTTTGTTCTCTTTATTTTTCTCTCCCTCTCTCTGTTTTCTAATAATTTGGAGTTTTTAAAACTTTTATGATGTCTGTCTTAATCAGAACAACCTGGCACATTTTGGCATGGCTACAAACTTATGGAAATTCAGTCATTGTGAGAGAGACAGAGAAAGAGAAAAAGTCAAAGTTACAGAGAGAGAGAGAAAATGAGAGAAAAAAGAGCAGAGTAAAAACAAAGACTGCGGTAACCATCTTTCTCTGTTGAGGCGACTCGGGCAAAAATAGATGTCCCATTACAGATGGAGGAGTGGAAAGTAGCGGAGGCTTAGGTGAGGGAAAATGGCAAGAAAGAAGAAGAAAAAGAATGACTGCAAAGCAGACGTGAATCTGACGGTAATGGTAGTTGACAGACGTGATTTCAAGATGACATCAATGGCTAAATTGAGAAAGTTTTTTTTTGTCTCACCAAACACATGTAGTTAAACATGTACATACCCTGCTGAACTGTAAACTAGGGTTAATTCAGGGGGATTGGGAAACGTTTTGCCAAAAATGTCCTGAATTCACCCCTTCTTTTTGTGAAGAAAATGTGAGTGGTGTTTGCCCACATTAAAACTCAACCATATGATGCCACACTGTTGCTATAGTGTATTTGTGGTTCCTTGAACAGAGTGATTTATTTTAGCGTTGCTGGAGTGTTGCCAGGTGGCTCTCTGCTCAAAAGACTAGCTTAGACCGGCATACATTTCCAGTCTAGTTTCTAATCTAGCTGGTGGACCATGCTGGTTTCCAGCACAAAATAAAACTGATGGTCAACCATCATGGCACTTTGGGTGCAGCTGGTTGAGGTATTTCAGGCTTAGCAGAAACCCGGATGGGACACTAATATCCAGAACACATCAGATGTGGGTGATGACCAGCGTTTATCAATGGATTTGCAAATCAAAAGAGCTCTCTCGAAATATTCTAGACCCTTTGGATCTTGTGATGGATTTTCAATTCTCAAACCTAAATATTTTAGATTTGTCTCTTTAAAACTAACTATCCCACCAGTTAACACAAATTCAACAGTTTTTATAGAAAAGGAGAATGGGCCAAAATGACATGATGCATTATATAATTTCCCTACAATTTGATTGGTTCTTCACTACTTCATAATCACAAGGTTTCAAACCTAGACCAGTTTCATTTCCATATTTGTTATTTATACACACACAAGCACACACTCAAAGTAATAAGTAGGCTATTGGTTTCGTACAGTCCATTCTGTTCAAATGTTAGGTATATATAGTTTAAAATTTCCACCACAATCTATTTCACTGCATATGTAATTCTTTCAGTTAGGGTGAGAACTTTGTTATTGTAAAGTATGTGAGGGATAAACCTTCATTTTACACTTATTGGGGGGTAACAATACACAAAAATTATGCTTTGGTAAATACTTTGGTTTTGAGGTAATGTTTGGTATGATTTGGGGAGGAGGGTGCAATTCTTAGAATAATAGAAGTGGTCTAAATAAAAAAAAAATACATATATCTCAGGACCAAAAAATGTTGGTCCAATCATTGCATTCGGTCCGATACGATGTCCAACCTGCCAACCTCCAACAAGAGCTCTGTAAGTTCTTTACGTTCATTATTATTGTGTGTTTTGAGGCATGAGGTAATTTAAAGGGATACTTCAGGATTCAGCATTAAGCTTTTATCAGTAGGAAACCTGTAGTATTTTCGAATTACCATGCTTTCCACCCTCATATCCCCCTGAGACGAGAGATTTCCGTATTTTTTGTCTGGAAAAAATCTTCAGATGACGCAAAAATCTTCATTTTGCGTCATCAGAGGATGTTTTGTCCAGAGTCTAAAGACTACAGTCAGTAGTAGGGTCTGTCCCGCATGTCCTCAACCCGCCCATAGAGGGCGATCTCACTCACAGAATGAACACATAGTGACGGCCATCTTTTTCTGGAAGCTAAGCTAGCAGGCTCTTGTTCTATGGAGAAAGCTGAGTAGTCGGGGTTACCATCCTCTTTTTCCCGGACATGTCCGGCTGTCGATGTCCGGGAATCAGCTTTTGATTTCTGCAGTCGCCATTCATTGTTTACATGCACAGCTTTTGTTTCAATCTAACTGAATTCATTCCGATTGGTGAATCTGAATGTCAGTGTTTACATGAAGGCTAAACAAGTGATCGGTTGATGTGCGTTTTAACATTGCTAAGAAAATTCCCGCTCCTCCGTGAGAGATACGAGACCGGTGCGTCTCACAGGTGTCGCTCATCGGTAATGACGCCATCGGCCTCGCGCCGTTCTCCCGCGGCCCTCACTCGTCCCGCTCGCCACAGTAAACATAATGAATGGCGACTGTAGAACGCAAAAGCCCAATCCCGGACATTTTTTTGCGATCTCGAAACACATTTTCGGGCAGACTCATCACGGAGACTCACTAGTAGCCTAGACTTGTTGTTTAACTTCTGTGCTCTGTTACCGGTAGGCGTGGCCTCCTAGGGCAGTGAAGCAAGTGCATTCTGGGAGTTGTTGTCTTTCATCTACATAAGCCAAAAATACATTTTCTGGCTTTTCTCAGTCTAGAAAGCTACAAATTTCTTCTTCAATAAATTTTTTCTTCAAATTTCTTCTACATAAATTACCTATTTGAAATACACATTCTTCTTTCCAGAGGTGAAGTACCCCTTTAACAGCATTTTTTTGTGATGCTTTGCAGACTCTGCTGTGTGTGTTTGTGTTTTAAAGGAGGCGTGGCTTAGGAGCACTCTGAAAGAAGGGTGGGATTGTATGCTTTCAAAGCTAACTTACATTTACTAGAATCTCCAAAATTGCCTAACCTACCCCTAAAGCCAGGGACACACAAAGCCGATGTCAAATTACTACCTGTAACAAAAGCTGACTGTGTTGTCGCCTCTTATTGGCCAAAATGCTGCCGATAACGGTCTATATCAGCAGGCATCAATACTCTATTTCTGTCATTCAACTAAGACTGCAGATATAAATACAAACCATGGCAAAGCATTGCTTGCTTTTGAATGTCAATCATGCTGATCACTTTCTTCATTCCACTCAGCTCATGTTATTATAAAAATATTTGTGCATTCGAAGGGTCAGGTAAGGTGACGGAACAGCCTTCTGTCTTGACTTCTTTTCAAGAAAAAAAAATTAATTTCATTTTTTCGCGAATGAAAGCATTACTTTTCTCGCTTTCATCATTTCGCTTTAATTCTCGAGCACCGACTCGTTCGTGAAGCTGAACAGCCAATCAGAGTTCTCTCTCTCACGACGGCCAAATCAACATGCCAAAGTGGCCTGAAAAAACCCTGATTGGGGCTGACCACAGCCAACGGTGCATAAATCCAACACGGAAGTGACTTAAACTGCAATTCATCGTCTGGCCACTAGAGACAGGCTGCAAAAGAGAGTCAATCCCATAGACCCTCATGTTAAAATTACCAACTTTACAGCACAAAATTTTTTTACAGCCTGGTGCAAAAGGTGGTTTTGGTCTATATAGCTAATTTTGCCCTTTATGACAACTGTGAAGGGACTGATTTTTTTTCATCTCATCTGTTTAAATTATATATTAAGCCTTAAAATTCTGCATAATTAAGGGTGTGGCCACCTGAGTGACAGATGGATCAATGCTGATGTCACTACTAGCCGTTTGTCTGCTGTCTGTTAAGGCCAATTTATACTTCTGCGTCGAAGGGTATGCCGTAGTGTCAGGACGAAGGCAACGTACGTGGCGACGCAGTCGTGAGCATTTATACTTCTGCGTTCAGGTCTTGGTTGCTGTGCAGTACTGCTCCGAAACGCTAGTTGGCGGTGGAGGGTTTTAACGTTCCACTGTGTTTAGTTTCCTCGCAGCTAGGTTACTACAAGCAATGGCGACTGAAAGAGAGCTGATCATGTTGGAGTTGGAGCTTATTAAGGTGGAAAAACTTAATTTTAGTGAATTTACTAAAACTAAAAGGCAGATACGAGAGAAGACGTCGGAGGAGAAATGGAACGTGCGGAATGCGTGAGATGGTACGTGCGGAAATGCATAGGAGGAAATGCAACGCTACCAAGCCGACCAATCGGGTCGTGTAGTTAAATTTTTGAGGAGGTGTGCGTCAGGCTACGGCGAAGGGTACGCAGTATGGTACGCGCACATTTTCAGTTATCTGGGAGTGACGCGCGGCCAAGATGGCGATGGCCAGCTCCGCCCACTTTGGGCTTCAAAAACACTCTTCAGAAACCCATGGGTGACGTTACGGACACTAAGTCCATATTTTTTTAGAGTCTATATACGGTCACTGATTTTTCAAAAACGTCCTGACATTCTATGGTGCATCCCGGCCTTAACAGAGACTTGCTGTCAAAATGAGCCTTTATGCAAAATGTAAAATACTCATGTGAATTTCTAACATTTACAGATGCCCGTAAGATGTATAGGCTTAAATGAAGACTACGCTTCATTCTTTCGGTACACGCGTGCAAAACCAAAAAGCCGAGAGAGAATCCGTGCTCCGTTCTCCCCTGCGCTTACATTAGTGTATGGGACTGTGTGTGAGCACATGGCCTTGTGTCAACATGCATGCATGAAGTAATTAACAGGTTTGTGTGTGTTTCCATGGCACTGGAGATGTATAAATGACTTCACATTTGGGCGTCTGCACAATGAATGTGCTCTTTCATTGGTTAGGATGTGAGCTTAACTTTATAACCCAAAACTAAACTCTCTCTCTCTCTCTCTCTCCATTTCTATCTCATTTTCTCCTCTTGTTCTTGCCAGGTCCATTTAAACACAGCACAGTGTGCTCTTTGTGTGTTTGCCCCGACTGTGCTTTTGGACTTTTGAGTTTGACACACGTTTAAATTCTGCTTAAAGTCTTTGTCTATGTCTGCTTGTGTGTTGTTGTCGGTGTGTTGATGCATATGCCAACACACAAATACACGCACAGAGACATGCACACACAGAACTTCACATGACATCAATCTATGTGGACTGTGCAGTGATCTCATTACAGACAACTTGCTGTTGATTAAAGCCTACTGTGTCTCTCGCTCTCTCTCTCACACACACACACACACACACTTTTCCTCCTTCAGCCTGAGGCTCACTCCATTCTGCGGTTTCTCCTCCGCTTGCTTCCAAACGGGGCCCCATTTTTATGTTCTCTAAAAACTCACTCAACCGTACTTTCTTTTTTTATGTTATTTTCCTTGCTTCGTCGCTCTCATGCCCTTATATATTTATTTTACTGATCTGTATAGATCTGGTATATATATATTCTTTGATTTCACAGTTATGCCGCAAGAAAACTTGTTATTTATGCTGATGTGTCCAGGAAAGCTTCTGTCATGCCCAGTTAATTCCCTCGGCAAACTCGCAGGCGCTGTACACACTCAACAAATGATTTTAGCTCTTTGTTCAATTTCATTAATTAAAATGAGCATATACGACACAATCCTTCATAGAAATGATTCCAGCTTAATTTCATTAAATGTAATCAATGTAATCTTTTAAAAATTTGGTTTACCAATTTTTTTTTAATTGAGTCAACATGAATATTTTTCGTTCGTCTTAAACGGATGTCACTCAAAAAATGAATTTTGGCCTCTTGTTAAAATATAATTAAAATAAGCAAAAGTAACATGATTGTTTAATATTGTCACAACTTAATTTAATTGTGTTCAATCAACCTAATTCATTTGTGTGAAATCTACATGAATCATTGTTGTTGACATCTAACTGGGCAGTGGATCTGTAGTTCCCAGCATGCTTTGCAAGGGACTGCATTAAGAGGGTCAATTTATGGAAAAAGTGTTGTTATTTTTCAGTGAATGGAAAGATGTTTTTAGTTAATGTTAGTGTTTAATGTTCAGTTATGTTAGAAACTTAGAGTACTTTCTGTAATGTTTTTGAATTTTGTGGTTACCATTATGCAGAAGAGTGGTGACTGTGTTTAGGTCAGAATTGTGTTCAGACACAATATTATACTATATGTGCTTGTTTAGGCTGTGGGTACTCAGTATGCACTGTGTAAACCTCACTTGCAGTCGTGCATAAGTAATATTATATTACTATGAAAAAATGGTGGAATTCAATTGAACACTAGAAGTGTCTATCATTGAAAGTGACCATATAGTCAAAATAACTAAAATTATAATGTTGGTGCAGGAAAAAAACTAAACGTAGTTAACCTGACAAAACTTTATCTAGTAGGAATGACTAAATTAATATAAATTCATACAAGATTACAACAAATTGTTTCAAACTAATTTGAATTTGTTGTTATGAATTTGAAAATGTTATTCAATTTCAAGGAAAACCTTTCCTTAATTTAATTTGTTCAACAGATTTTTTTTTTGAGTGCATGCGGAGGTCCAAACACGTTGAAAAAATTCAAATCTGAACGTAGAAATACACAGAAGAGTTTTGATTTTCAAAGGTAACACACAAATAAAATGTTATAATGCAAGATAAAAAAGAAATATTTGTGATTTATTGACACAAAATACTCTTTCCAGGACTAGTGTTATGTATAGATCATATTGTTCGAATGACAACTTGGAACTCTTAATTTGACATTTAAGAAATTCCTGAAATTAAAAGAAATTCAGTCACAGCATATAAATATGTTCCCTAGACATTTTCTGCATATGCACATTTTAATCGAAAATCATGATTATTAAAAATTGTTCACTTCACTTATTTGTTTACTGTCTGTAGATTTTTTTTTTGTGTGTGAAAAATTACAAATAGATGCACAATCACTAGTAGTTTACGCCACTATTTTCCTCTTTCATTGGCCAGAAAAAACCCCCCTAAGATTTTACACATTTACGCTCATGGCCTATTTTTCTGCACACTTCTTTGGCACAACACTAACATGTCTGACCTCTGACCTCTAATGCTGCGGCCTCAACCTTTCAAACCCTGAACACACGCATACACAGTTACAATTGATTTCATTTTCATTGGTCACAGACATCTATTTCCTTTGATCTATTACCTTTGTTCGGCTCTAATCGACCATATAACTGATTTGCACATGCAAACCATATCTACCTTTTTAGACTGACAGAATATGCAAAGTTGAGGGAAAAGAGTCAAACGCTGTTTCTAACACGCAGTCTTCATCACTACTCTTTTATTTTACTCTTATTTGTTTCTCTCCTTATTTATTTGTTCCTTGCTTTCACCTCATTTAGGCAACACACTTTTAGACTTACCAGCACTTTTCAGTTTTCTATAAAGCTACTGTATACACATCTCTTCATTATCCCAGGTTAATGTTATTATAGGTCATGTGTGAACAGGACAGTGATCACAGTAGCTCTCAAATCCCAACATTTTGTTTAGCCTTGTTCAGACTAATCAGGCCAAATTTAATTTTTGTGTAATTGGAATCCAAACATATTTAGAAAAAATATCACTTGAAATTCAATATTTGCAAAGCTATTTCAAACTACATTCATGTCCAAATCAGATTTCTGGAAATCCTTCAGTCTGACCGCTCTAATCGGATTTTGCTTAGCTTTTCTTGTGCCATGTAAACGTTGGGGTAGAAAACATGCTGAAAGTCATTGCAATTAGAAGGTTTTGTTGATGTGAAGTGCAGATCGAGCAGAAAATTACAATATCCTCACTGCTAGTCGGCTTGGCGAACACGTCTCCTTGAATCCTGAGACCAGTGAGACGATAATAAACCCGCTCGTGCCAGCCTCCTACACAGTGGCATTGCCATAGAAGTCATGAAAATGATGAACGAAAAATGGAAAATGGAAACTGAACGACCGCTACAGCACACATCGGACTCAGTATGGACAGTCAATCATTTAGATCAGATTCTAATCGGATACATGGATATTTGGACTGACAGTGTGAACGTATGTCTTTCTTATCTGACACACTTCTAATGAGCTGATGATTAATAACAAATACTAGCAACTGCTTTACACTGTAAAAAAAATTATTTTGAATTTAACGGTAAAAGTGCTACAGTGCAAAACTGTCCTTATACAGTAACTGATAACTGTGACAATTTTATGTAATTTTACTGTAAAATACCGTTAAATTTACAGTTTTTGAAAGTGAACTCATTGTATAATTTACAGTGAAAAATCGTAAAATGACATTCTAACAATGCTAACTGATAACGGTGACATTTCATGTAATTTTACTGTAAAATACCGTTAAATTTACAGTTTTTGAAAGTGAACTCATTGTAAATGAAATTTACAGTCATTTCACACTCATTTACAGTGAAAAATCGTAAATTGACATTCTAACAATTCCCTGCGTGACACTTCACATTTGATAGATTTTATTTATTTAAGTTGAAATAATTGTTTCTTCTTAGTAGCTACTTTTCTAAACAGTTACGTACATTAGGGTTTTATGTTACATTTAATGTTGTTAAATTAATGTTTATTGCATTTTAAAATTCCATGATGGTGTGAATCACACTGTGCATCTTCTAAATAACAGTATTCACTTTCTTGTTGGAAAGCTGCTTATGATGAGCTTTGATTTATCATGTGTCTCTCAACACTGCTGTGATGATTGTTGTTTGTCAGTGTACTTACAATGGTACAATAGGTCAATAATAATAATTAATACTTTAATGAAATACAGTTTATTACTGTAAATTTTAAGTTAAGTCTGTGAAACTACTAATAACGTTGATACTGTATTTTTGACGTTAAAGTTCTGGTAACCACAGCTGTTTTTTTTTCTCGTTAAAAACAACGTGATTTAGCTTTAAACGCAATGCTGAAATCAATCATCTAAACAGCTACACAAACTAAAAAGTCTTTATACCTGTGTATCCTATGCAAACACGTTATAATGTTATTTAAGAATTAATTGCTGTACTGTAATTGCATGTGTGAGTTATATGCAAGTAAGCTACAAAAATAAAAAAACCTGTGTTAAACCTGATTAGGGTCAGATGCTGCTGACTGACAAACTTTAACCAAAGCTGAGTTCTGAAGACCAAATCAAGAGTTCTCCAGAGAGCAGATGTCAAAGGTCAGGCTTTTGAAGGCCTGAAATAAAAAAAATAAAAAAAAACATCTGTGGAGGCGAGTGTTTGTATGAGTGATGATGACATAAATGTAATAATGTAATCATTTGTGTGATTGCATGTTTATGAACCTTCATTGCTGGTTTAGGACACCTGATTTTTATAAAACGTGAAACGCAACAGCAAGGAATAATAAAAAAAAACAGTTCACTGCTAAATCTTTTTTTCTCCATGTCATTCTGAAAGCATATGACTTTATGTGACACACTAAAGGAGAAAATCTGAAGAGTTGTTCTGCGGTCTCTGCATGAATGTTTGACTTTCCACATTCAAAAAGGAGGCAGAACTCCATCAGAAGTAACTTAAAAATGGTCCAACTGTGCCATATTACAAGTCCTCTGAAGACTTTGTTTAAGGAATAGAACAAAACTTAAGTCTATGAATGGATCAACTAATTCATTGAAAAGAAATGACTCAAAAGAAGAATTCGATTTTGGAAATTTTGCATCAACTCTGATGAACAAGCCGCTATAGTGTTGTTCAGTGAATGATTTACATTAGCTATTATGATTCATTTATGCTTGAAAACCTCAGTCTCCATTCATATTCGGATGGAAAAGATATACACATTTTACATTTTTCCTTTTGTGTTCCACAAAGACGTCACACAAATTTGGAAAAACATGATAGAATTTACGTTTTGAGTGAATTGGTTCTTCTTATGCACTATTACCCTGATAAGTTGACAAAACGTAAGAAATTTTAAAGTCTTTATAAGCAGGACTTGCATATATTTATTTTGAACTAATAAAATTGAATTGCTCTTGAAAATTTTTTAGTAAGCTAATTAATGCATTTTACTTAAAATTGTCATGTAATCTCAATTTAAATATTTTTATTAGTGAAAACTTGGCTAGCTTTATGGCTATATTCTAGTTAAAGCTAGAAGTACAGACTGATTTTACTGTAATTTATTTTATTTTTTTATTTTAAACTGTTTTAATTGTTTTTATTTATTTTGTTTATTTTAATTTCTTCTAATGTAAAGCACTTTGAATTACCATTGTGTATGAAATGTGCTATAGGCTATAAATAAACTTGCCTTGCCTAATTCAAGACATCAGCCGTGGCACATCTGAATGGGACAAAATTCATGCAAGACCTCTAATAGGCTACACTCAATTAATAATAAACTATAAATTTGCTCAGCATTCGACAACTAATATTTGTCAGATTTTCTAGCCTATTTTAATTTGTAAAGTGGGCAGGATATGAAGAGTTCAGATGCAAAAGCCTCAAAATCCAGTTGAAATTTTCTTCTAAAATGACCATTTTTATCAAGCTTGTATATTTAAGTTCAGTAATTTCACTTAAATGACAATTAATAGGTAATCTTTATTGCCATTTAAGTGGAATTACTGAACTTAAATATACAAGCTTGATAAAAATGATCATTTTAGAAGATAATTTCAAATGGCACGTAGAGGCTTTTGCATCTGAACTCTTCATATATTTAAATGAGTCTTCATAGTAGGCTACTAAGAAGGCAGCCGGTCTCGGAGACCTCCCTTGCTCTACAGCGCCCCTCACATTTCCAATGCAAGTCTGTGGTGAAAAATGGAACTGCAGGAACCGTATAGCGCGCTCTATCAGGGCACATCTCAGGCTTTTCAGGCTATTATGACTAAACCTCGCTCCAGACCAAGACGAGATCAATCCGCTTCAGATATGTGTCTTTATCAGGTCAGTAACTAGTTGGCCTAGCTATCTGTTCTTCCTATGTGGAGTAGCGTTTCAAATTAATGAAACAATAAACCCTTTAGTTTAAAGTGCTAATGTGAATAGGCTACTAGCCTGCATACAGTAGTTCTGTTGTGTTTATTTTATATTTGTTCAAAGAACAGACATTTGTTTTCCTCACTGGAATTCCTACACAACTTGCAATATTCTTAAACAGCATTCGGCTAACATTACTAAGTACATGAAAGCAATTCTAGATTGCATTCAATGCGTTTGTCGTGCTACAAAAGTCTGTCAATCATCATTAAAGCGCCACTCTCAGGCTGAATAACCCAAGGACAATTATGAATTGCTTGCTAGATTTCTGCCACATCAGTGTGTCTAATGTGTTCGGCGATTAAGAAATGAAGCCCACAAAATGTTTATCATAAACTAGCGCCTATAGACTCAGAATCAACCTAAATTTACGACAGTAGCTGCTATTGCAATGAATGCTGGCTAATTAGTAACACAATGCTTTGATAGCATTAGCATAGCATAGCATCTCAATTTCTGATTGAGTACAGCTAGGCCTATATAAAAACTCAAAGGGATGTTGTAAGTTTGTTAGGCCAAAACATTTTTTTTTGTCACATACAGCAAATATCTCCTCACTATCCATTAGCTGGCCGTCCCAGGCTCTTCAAATGGCAACAAAAACAAACTGGACCAACCCGCTCCACGAAACATAACAAACAGTGTTTCAGCCAATAACGTACACATGAAGGGGTGTGTGGAGGAGAGAGAAGCATGAAGAGGGAACTTAGAATTTTATTCTCTTTTTTCTTTCAGATTGCAAAAATGCAGAAGGAACGCGCAAAGTCCCAAATTTACATTGGAAAAGCCTTTGAAAGGTGGCGAGGACTCCGCCGGCAGAGGGGCTTCCAATCCGACATTCAGGAGCTTTTGCTGGACAGGTGGGTAAATCCAATTTGTTTTCTCTAAGTGGATGTTCATGTTCGCCTAACAGGATATAATTAGCTAGAACAATGCAGTCAGCGCTAACTTTGGTAAATACAACATAGGTTTATCGCGGCTAGCTATCGATCTCTGTTGTAATCATCAAACAAACTCAGTCACAGTAGTAGGGCGACAGTTTGCGTGAATAAATGTTTTCACCAATTTTTTTATGAATTTGAATGTTCATTCATAGTCTATTGACAACTTTGACTAAATTTGTTTACGACAAGCCGCTGTTATGCTCACTGGGAAAGGCGAAGCTAACGTTATCTTGCTATTATTGCGTCCTTGTATGGGAGCTAAAGTTATAACCTCAGGTGGCGAAACGTTTTATTGTGTTTTTCTGGTATTTCTCATTTTCTGCATTCTGTTCTGCATTATATGAAAGCATTTATCTAAATTGGTTGACATTACACCTTGGATAAAGTTTTAGTAAAACTACAGAGTGAGGGGACGGGATGAGGAGGAGGGAGGGTTGAGCTAGCCTCTGTTTTGTTTGACAATACTTTGAACGTCAACAAGAAATGACGTCACCCGATATCGCTTAGAGCACCTTTAACATATATCTTTTCTCAAACCAAGCTCATGTTCCACTCGTCATGGTACACTGATAAATTATTTTGTGGTGAAGTTAATACTAGAGAAAAAAAACAATGTAATTTACATGAAAAAAGTTAGTTCAGGCAAGAATTAAAAAAAAGTAAATTCTAAAGTAGAACTCAATTCAATCATGTAGAAATGAAAGTGTAAATATCTACATTGTAAAATTACTTAACTTTTCTGATACTGGTGTTCCCTTCATGCCCTGGGCCATGAATAATTAATGAGGTTGATTTTTCACTGTTTTCCAGCTGTATTTACAAATTTTTTTTATCATTACTTTTGTTGTTAGGATTAGTAATTTGCCATTTTGTGACATTTGGAGTTCATTTTCTACTCAAAATGACACATTCAAACACAAAAACGGTCTATCAAATGTTACCGTCATTGTGTATTGTCCACCAAGGATTGAGGTCTGCGTTCACACATGTTATATCAAAAGTGAAGACGTGATGAGACACACTTGTAGTATTGAGTACTTAAACAGTGTGGTCTAATTCAATGTTATATTGTTTGAGTGAAATGTTATAGTAAGAAAAATACAATTAAATAGAATAGATATTACTTAATCTTTAAAGGTGGAATACCTAAGATTTTTGCATTAAAATATCCCAAAATCACAAGGCCAGTGTTATATACTTAGTTAAGATGATAACTTACAATATTCCAAATGTTTCAAACAATGTTTAAATCGCCAGAAAATTGAGATTTTAACCAAGGAAACGGGGCGTGTGAGCAGGGGTGAGCTGGGAGTCGCCAGTCAATCGCGTCATATCCGCGTTACCTCGGTTTCCGCTCGTACTATGTGTAGTCCTGGACAAATGCGGAAGTTGTAGTTGTGCGTTTGCGTCTATCAAGCAACAATCGTCAGCTTGTTTCGCGCATTTGTAATGGAATGGTGCACATTCTGGTGCATTATTCTTTTCAGTTATTCTCGGAATGTGAACTGTTGGCTGTAAAGGGGGTCGCACACCGGACGAGAAGAGCCGCGTCATGTCTAGGACAAAGTCCAGTATCGCACACCGGACGAGAAGAGCCGCGCCACGTCTAGGACAAAGTCCAGTATCGCACACCGGACGAGAAGAGCCGCGCCACGTCTAGGACAAAGTCCAGTATCGCACACCGGACTAGAAGAGCCGCGCCACGTCTAGGACAAAGTCCAGTATCGCACACCGGACGAGAAGAGCCGCGTCATGTCTAGGACAAAGTCCAGTATCGCACACCGGACGCGAAGAGCGCGCCACGTCTAGGACAAAGTCCAGTATCGCACACCGGACGAGAAGAGCCGTGCCACGTCTAGGACAAAGTCCAGTATCGCACACCGCGACGAGAAGAGCCGCGCCACGTCTAGGACAAAGTCCAGTATCGCACACCGCACGAGAAGAGCCGTGCCACGTCTAGGACAAAGTCCAGTATCGCACACCGGACGAGAAGAGCCGCGTCACGTCTAGGACAAAGTCCAGTATCGCACACCGGACGAGAAGAGCCGCGCCACGCTCAGGACAAAGTCCAGATATCGCACACCGCACGAGAAGAGCCACGCCACGTCTGAGGACAAAGTCCAGTATCGCACACCGGACGAAGAGCTGCGCCACGTCTAGGACAAAGTCCACGTATCGCACACCGGACGCGAAGAGCCACGGCCACGTCGAGGACAAAGTCAAGTATCGCACACCGGACTAGAAGAGC
>JAQIUQ010006457.1:0-93740 GCA_030378365.1 Hybognathus amarus
GTGAATAGCTGTGAATGTGTGAGCGGTGAATGAAACATTATGAACGACTGGGACCAGGAGAAGATCAAGAGAAGAAATAAAACTAGAAGAATATTAAGGAGGCAAGAAGAGAAAAAGAAGGAGAGAAAGCGAATGAAGAAAAGAAGAGAGAAATAAAATGAAAAAGGAATATGAACAGAAAATAAAAGTAATTGAGAGAGAGAACATGAAGAGAGAAAAGCAGAAGAAATGAATGTCGTCGAGAGGAGAAAGAGCAGCACGTTCAGGAGCTTCAAACTGATGCTGGAAGAGGGCCATACAAGGAAACAGACACGAAAGACTACTGGACAAGAACTAGGTGTCAACGCCTGAAGAGATGAAAAATGAATAATATAGCTAAAAAGCAGAAAGAAGAAATAGATAAGCAAATAGATCAGAAAGAAAAAGAAAAAAAGAAGCTACTAGATCAGAAAGGAGAGGAAATAACTTTAGCTAAAAAATCCAAAAGAAGGAATGAAAAGCAACAAGACCAGAAAAAGAAAGAGCTAGAAGAAATGGAAAGACTTGAAAAATCAATGTGTTCTTCTGTGATTTTCAAAGTATTTTAAAATAATAATGTGATTTTCTTTCAGTATGGCTATTGCATCCAATTATTGTGGGGAATTTTTGGTGACACTTTATTTGAAGAGGTGTGCATAAGGCTATCATGACGCTGTCATAAACATGACACATAACACCTGTAGTGAAGACGTGGAGGAGTCTTTATGGAATGTTTATGACTGTTGTCATTAAGTGTCATCGGTATAATTATGAGACTTTTAATGCAAAGTTGACGTTGTTTAGAAATGTCTTTGTTATGACAACTAGCAATAGACCTAGAAATCATAACTACGTCCAACGTGTTCCACTTTACTCAGAGGTAAAGGGAAATATTAATGACACTGTTGTTAAAGCATTTGACAGTGATAACCCTTATGAGCATCTTTATGACTTCATTAAGGAATGTGTCCACTTTACTTGAGGACAAGTCAAATATTCATGTCACAGTTATAATGGTGTCATGACAACCAAAGTTGAACCAAGACCAGTAACATATGATAGGATTAATGTAATGTTAAAGCTAAATAACTTCTTTAGTTTTGAGAGAGTTGTGACATATTTGTGACAGGTTGACAGGTTATGATTTCTTGGTTAATGTCAAGTTGTCGTAACAAAACAGTTTTAGAAACAATGTCAACTTTGCATTTAAAGTGTCATAATTTACAAAAATGACACTTTAATGACAACAGTCATAAACATTCATAAAGACTTGTTATTAAGTGGAGATAATAGGTAGACACTCAGTCTATGTGCTAGTTCTGGATTTATCACCAAGTTCACTCAGGTGTGTCGGCCAGAACACCTCTTAAGGCCAAATGTTCCAGAGTATGAAATAAAGAGTGGAGAAATAATTCTTATTCTGTTTCTTTATTCCTTTGTCTTGTAATTCCCTATGTGTGTGTGTGTGTGGTTTCTATAAAGAGAGAAACAAATTACAAATGAATGAATCAAACATATGCACTCATTCCTCTCTAAAGCAATAATAAACTAAACAAAGCAAACAATAATCAGTATATAACCATACAGTATATCTATTAAACTCTAATACTGTAAGCATAATGCAAAGATTCAAACACTTATTATAAAGGATCCCTCAGAATTTTCTATTATAAGTTAAATTCCCACTAGCATCAACATCACTTACTTATTAATTCTAACAACAAATATAAAGTACAAATGCATCTAAAACACGATATTACATATCGTTAACCTGACGTACTAAATCAAATGAGTCGAAGCTAGAACGTGAGATGTGCGAACTCAATATAATTAACACCACAGTCGCAAATTGACTCCTTAAACTCCTAACTCTTATCCATATCAGAATGACAGAAATAACTAGTTTAATAAATAACACAATATCACAAGATGTACTTACTCTTTTCATTTACGCACACTCTGAGGGAAAGTGCAGCTCACACAACTACCGAACCGACCAACTGATTATCTCTAACATACTGCATACTAACTATGATGTCAGATAGTAGTCTAACAAACCAGCGCGCGCTTCAGCCGTTACAAGCGCTGAATAAGACGGAAGCAAACGTAAAACATAAAGCCTAATATGGTCAACTACACTAAATAATCAGCAACACTAAAATAACTTTGGGGCCTTTTCTACCAGCCGCCCCCGAATGTATGTGGTGCATTCGCTCATCAATAAAGGCAACAAAGTTCTATGAGGAGCTAGGGTGTAGTGGCAGGAGTGGGAACCAGTCTCCATGTTCTCCAGAAGGAAGTGCAGGGAGGACAACCAGCCTGAGCGGACTGGCCGTGTGTGGGTCTTCCTTGACCTTCATGTCAGCGGACCTGATGTGCCCGTCAGGGCTTAATGTGTGCTTGATGGCTTCCAATGGGCAGGGGAGGGGGCCCTCGGAAGCTGAGGATCAGCGTGGTGGCTACACAGTCTACTGTGATATCAGCTGGTGTCTAGCCTGCCACCTCTGGCGGCTTGCGTCTTGGCACATCGAGCCGGATGGGAACGGCCAGGAGTGGTCAGCCCCAGAAACTTGGGAGTGTCTACAATGGGCGACCAGATGGGCTGGATTTTAAGGGTGGGACTCCTGGGGGTGGCGACCCAGTGAGAGCAGCCCCATAGGAGAACTCCTGGGGAGATCACTGGCATCTAGAGACACATATCCCCAAGGCCTTTCTGTTAAGGATCCCTTCAACCTCAGTGAGATTAAAATCCGACACTTTATTGCAAAACCCCATCAAGCACGAACTGTGGCATGAGTGCACTCTAACTCAGCGTATGCTCCCTCTCCCCACACCCTACGAAGTGAGGAGCGGCTGGGGGTTAAAGCGAAGGAGAATACTTACTAGTACAAGGAGATGTCTGAGTCATTGGACATTGCAGCAAAGATATAATTTTAGTTCTCAACTCACCTCCCTGAAATTTGTCCCTTAATTTGAGAACAGCTCAGCAGGTGTTCCTCTGCGGGAAATGAACCGCGAAGGGACATCAGGGAAACATGGGTGTGGGATGGAGTGTAAGGAGGGAGTTCCAGTCACCGCCCCTCGTTGTGAGGCCTGGAGAATGGTGCCATATTATTTCCCGCGCGCCAACTTTGACCTCAAATGGCCCAGAGCGGGGTGATTCCATCCCCTGTGAGTTGAGAAGCCGGCTTTGTAAAGGCGCAGCGCTGATGGCAGGTGGTACTCCATTTCGGCACACCGGAATCTGTGTATTTGATGTTTTATAGCTCCGGAGATTTTCTTCATTAATCTTCATTTTATTATCTTCCACTCATTTTATAACTAGCACTTTTTTATTATTTTTCTATCATGTGAACTTATCCTTGATACTATTCCTTATAAAAACAATTGGATTTGCTTGATATCGCTACATAGATCCAATTTTTCAAACCTAGGCTACTAGCCTTTAGCCCGCTAGCATTTCCACGCGTGGCCTTCGCCTCTGAGAGGGCGCTGGTTCAGAGGCTTCTAGCTTGTTACTTGCTGAGCCTGCATGACGGGCATAGGCATTTGCTGTAAAGACCTGCCTTTATGGCGCATACGCGTGCGTCTATACTTGTTTTTATTAGCTCCGAAGAATTTCTTCATTAATTCCTTGATTTCTTCTTCAGCACTTCGTCCCATAAACTAGTACACTTTATTTTATCTCGCTTAGCCCAACTAGCATTTTGAACGCGTGTACTGGGACCTGAGCCGTCTCATTTTACACCGTTCACTAAAAGAGATTACGGGTTACGTCCGACATTCAGTACTCAGGTAGATGGATATTGACTTACTGTTTAGTTATTTATAATGGCGAACAAAATGGATGAGGAGTCTAACATTACCTCTGTGTGCAGGTGGAGCATTCAGCTTTTCACGGTGAAGCAGGAGCTGGAACGCGTGGAAGCAGATCCGACGGTTGTGCTGATGAAGCAAGCCAAGCTGGAGCAAGAGCCGTTCAACGCTTGAAGCTTCCCAGCGCCGGACCCTCACCCACCAACTCAGTGGTAGTGAGCGTTAACTCTGTTTCATCTCCTCATCCACTCCGTATGCTCCTCTGCCCAGGACGACGCGATAGGCCCGGCCTTTCTTCTAGCTCGACTCAGCACCAACACCAACTGGAGCATGGATAGCGCAGCGAAGGACACAAGCCAGGACCAGAGCTACCTCTCCGCCCTCCCCCGGTCTTCGACATGTCTAGCTTTGAAGCGCTTGCCCCTGTTTGGGGCGGCACCGAGAAAGCGCGATGACGCCAATAAATCATGACGACATCCATGGTTGGATCATGTGGGCTACTTGAGGTGAAGGTAATGTCCGCACACACTGTCCCGGTGCCCGTGTTCTTGAGGTGTCGCCGCTTTTAGGTTCCCGGTGATGGGCGATGACACGCGCATGGAGCTGCTGCTGGGAGCGGGAGCGCGACGACAGCATAGGGCAACGCAGGAGACACGAGGTTCTGAAGAAGGACTAGTATGAGCCTGATCAAGACGGTGCGCACCCACGCAGCGCCTTAAAGCGACCAAATCATGATGTGCGACCGCTTCCACCGTACAGACAAGGACAGGAAAAACTAAGTAGACTTTTTTGCATTTAATGAATGGCTAATATGTTAATGTGTAATGAACAAACTGCTCTTTGTGAATAATTGGCATCTATTTTTGGAGCGACCCCCAGGCTGTACCGCGGGCAGACGGTTCCACCCAGCAGAATCGGAGCGGTGTTCTGTCGACAACATCTCCGAAAACGTACGCACCAATGACTGAGTAAGTCAAAGTCCAAATCGCAGCCTCTGTTATTTATCCAAGACTAACTAATATGCATGGTGTGGCGTTATATAGAAACTGTGTCTATCCTGGTTGTCATGAAGGCAAACAAATAAATGCTGGTGCAGATTCTAGCAAAAATCTTATTGTAATTAAACCAGAAAATATTAGAATGTCAGTGAACAAAAACAATTTTAAAGCTAGGTCTTCTGAACATTCAATTCGCTCACACCCAAAGCATTATAAATGAAAAATAGTTCACAGATAATAATTTTGATGTTCTGTGCCTTGCTGAACATGGTTAAACAAATGAGTATTTTGGTCTAAATGAGTCTGGTCCACCAGGGCACTGTAGCATGAGCCTCTGACGGATAGCCGCGGTGGTGTTGCAACAATCTATAAAGATATTTTAATGTTCTCAAAACAGTCACAGTTTAATTCTTTGGGAACTTGTGCTAAATGTGACGCTCTTAGATTTCAGAAAGAAATCCCATATTCTATCCCTAGCCTTGGCTACTGCTGTGTAGAGCCTCCAGGGCCCTGTGCTTTGAATTCCTAAAGGAGTTTGCAAGAACTTTCTCTCGTACTGGATCTGCTGGACGTGCATGAAGCAATAATTGCTGAGAAGGAATTTTCAACATGACACGTAGATGATTCAAATGATGCGTTTAGGGGCTGCGTTTACAGACTTATTAAACTCCTTTGGGGTCAAACAAAATGTCAGTGGCCCCACTCATGGCGTGCTGATCATACACTGCAGTATCTAATTATATCATATGGAACCAGTCCAACTGATATAGATATTATACCGCAAAGCGATGATGTCTCTGATTCATTACATGGTGACTTTGCGTGATTTCGATTCTGCTGAAATATGCTCGTGTTGTCGCGACTGTTACTAGACCAGGCAAGACAATCCGTCCAACCACTATACAGTCAATTTCTCAATATCGTACCTGATCTATCTAAGCTGTCGTACAGTGGAACCTAAACACAACTGATGAATTAGAGGAAATGACTAGCAACTGGCTCCTTGAGCACCATTTTCACGCAGTTCATTAGATTATTGTTCGCACCGAATTAGATTCAGAAGAAGGTTCGATAGGAACTCAAGCAGCCACATCGGCTACAACAGTGGTGCGACATGCTATCAAGAGACGAAACTCGGATCTTAGAGCGTAAATGGAAATCACAAGTCTGATTGTAGAGGTCTTGAAGAGAATTCGTGAAGAGACAAGGATGTCGCGTTCTGAAAAGGCTCTCAAAACGTGCCAGGGCTGACAGTCTTGACAAGCTAATAGAAGATGACCAAAATGGTGCCAAGGTTTTTATTTAACACCGTGGCTTCAGACCGTCAAATGTAACCCAAGACACTCGCCAGAGAGCAAAATACACCGTTACAGTTTGGCAGTAATAGGTTTTATGAATTTCTTCAATGAGATAGTAGAAAGCATGCAACACACAATTATACTTGACGCCTGTTTACTTGAACACACATGTATCAATTGTGATTGTTCAATACCTCTATGGTGACCCATTGATTCAGACCTCAAGATTATGGCTCCTTCTCTAGAACAAGCTACACCGACTTTACAACGATAGGACAGGAAGAGCTAAATGAACTTATCGGTGCTTCTAGACGAACAAACAGGAATGTTATTAGATCACAATACCCACTCGGTCTACTGAAAGAAGTGTCACCTGTGGCTAAAGAGCCTCTCCTCAATGCTTCCTGGTTCAACTCGCTCTTTATTCTTTAGGTCGTGTTCCAAAAATACTTCGAGCTGGCAGAGAATAAAACCTCGCACTAAGGAGCCGCAATTAGATGCAAATAACGTTAGCAAATTACAAGACCCATTTCAAATCTTCCATTTATGTCAGAAATACTAGAAAAAGTTGTGTCCGCTCAATTGTGCTCTTTTTGCAAGAAAAATGATATCTATGAAAAATTCCAGTCAGGATTCATACCGCATCATAGCACAGAAACTGCGCTAGCTTAAAATTACAAATGATTTACTTCTAGCTTCTGACCAAGATACTAGTCCTTCTCAATACTCAGTCCTACTCGATCTTAGCGCTGCGTTTGAACACTATAGATCATGAAATACTCATTGGATCGACTACAAAGCTACACTGGTGTTCAGGGGACAGGCATTAAGCTGAGTTTTTTGAGTGATCTGTACTGATCGTACTCTCGTTCTCATTTTGTTTGTTTTTAAATGGGGAAAAATACAAAGCTAGCGCCAGTAGACTATGTGAAGTACTCGCAAGGATCTGTTTTAGGCCCTCTGCTATTCTCAATATATATGCTGCCAGCTCGGTAATGTTATAAGAAAACATGGAACCCACTTTCCCACTGTTATGCTGATGATACTCAATTGTATATTTCAGTAGCGACCAGACGAAAAAACACGCGACTCATCTAAATTGACCGAAGTGTCTAGAAGATATAAAGTGCTGGATGGCGCGGTAACTTCCTGCTATCTTGGATCAGATTTGGGTGGAGCGGAGATTATCACTTATTGGTCCAAATGACTACTCACAAAACCTTCTTACAATACAACTTTAATATCAGATGGATGTCCTGTTACTCTTATCCACTACAGTGAAAGACCTGGGTGTTATTACTTGAGCCGCAACTTGTCTTTCGAAAATCATATTTCATATGTTACAAGAAACAGCCTTTTCCCACCTTAGAAACATTGCTAAGCTACGTAACATGCTATCTGTTTCTGATGCAGAAAAGTTAGTTCATGCATTTATGAGCCTCAGAACTAGATTACTGTAATGCTTTATTAGCCAATCTGTACCTGCATCCTCAATAAACAAGCTACAGTTAGTCCAAAATGCAGGCCGCTAGAGTTCTTACTAGGTCAAGAAAATACGATCATATAACACCGATTTTATCATCTCTACACTGGTTACCTATTAAGTTCCGTATCAGACTACAAAGTACTACTACTGACCTATAAAGCCCTAAATGGTTTACTCCAATGTACTTAACGGACCTTCTTCGCCCTACAATCCACCGCGTTCTTTAAGATCACTAAATTCAAGGCTTCTGGTCATTCCTAGGATATCTAAGTCCACTAAAGGAGGGAGGGCGTTCTCGCATTTAGCTCCAAAACTCTGGAATAGCCTTCCCAGATGCGGTCCGAGGCTCTGATTTGCTGACACAGTTTAAAACTAGACTAAAGACGCATCTCTTCAGTCAAGCATTCACATAATGCTTACCTTTTATTCCTCTGTTATGCCATACAGAACCGTTTGCCGCTGAAACTGCTTAACGCACCAGTGGGCTCGACAGCCTTTAAGACAAACGGTTCGACACATTCGGCACGTATGGTTGGCTTGCGAAGAGTTTGTGAGATAGTGATTTTCTAACACCAACTCCTGTATAATGGAAATCATTCTGAACATCAGCTATGCTAATTATTTTCCATCTGCCTTTACTGCTGTTATCTCGGGACGTTTGTCCCGAGAAAAATGGCGTTCGTCAGGTCCAGTTTGTATCCAGCCTCTCACGGGGATCTCAGGATGCCCCAACGCCTGTGAAGAGACCGACTCAACGCTGGCGATATGTTATGGCTCCATATTATATATGAACAATATTTATATTTAATATTTATATATAAACAATATGAACTGTAAGAAGCCAGAGGAGAACTGGCCCCGACTGAGCCTGGGTTCTCCCAAGGTTTTTTCTCCATCCAATCTGATGGAGTTTTGGTTCCTTGCCACTGTCGCCTTGCTTTGCCTTGCTTTTGGCTTGCTTGGTTGGCTTTATTTAACATTTAACAATATTATTTATCTGTGTTGTACTACTGTCATGTTATCACTGTGAAGCTGCTTTGATACAATCTGTATTGTGAAAAGCGCTATATAAATAAATGTGACTTGACTTGACTTTGGAGTTCTGTGTTCCTTGCCGGTTTTTCTTGTTTTGTTTGTTTATTTTGTATTTGGATTGATTACATGGACTTTGAACCTCGCCTGGATGACTACGAGATGGATTGCCCTTAATTAAAATTTACTGCAACTGGATTTTCTGTTTACCTGTGTGTGTTCGTGACAGAACGACTCCGTCACACCTAAATCCAGCGATACTTATCTTTTCTCGGAAGATCTCGTCCCCAGTCACCATGTGGATTCCATGTAGCAAGCTTTCTCCCACTGAGAGGGAGAATGGCATCTCGTTACTGGAATATTTTTCTAAATGTGTGCGAAGGCATGAGGAGATCAGGGCAGCTGAGGCATCACCACTGGTCTCATCGAGCGCTGGGACTTCGTCGATGGATTCGTCCAGTTCTGAGGCGGCAGAAATTCGTCTGAAAGGACGAAGGAGGAGAAGGAGACCTGTATCTGCCCAGTCAGAGACGGTTCACGTCCTGTCTGCCCTGCGAGAGACCGTTCACGTCCCTCCTGCCCAGCGAGAGACCATCCACGTGCCCGTCTGCCCAGCGAGAGACTGTCCGAGTCCCGTCTGCCCAGCGAGAGACCGTCCACGTCCCGTCTGCCCAGCGAGAGACCGTCCACATCCCGTCGGCCCAGCCGAGAGACTGTCCACCGCCCCGTTTGCCCAGCGAGAGACTGTTCACGTTCCGTTTGCCCAGCGAGAGACTTTTCACGTTCCGTTTGCCCAGCGAAGGATTGTTCACGTGCCGTCTGCCCAGCGAGAGACTGCTCACGTCCGTCTGCCCAGCGAGAGACTGCTCACGTCCCGTCTGCCTGCGAGAGACTGTTCACGTCCCGTCGGTCCAGCGAGAGACTGGTGCCTGTCCGTGAGCCGGTGCCTGTCCGCTGAGCCGGTGCCTGTCCCTGAGCCGGTGCCTGTCCCTGAGCTGGAGCTCATGTTGGTTCAGGACCCAGCGTTTTTGTCTGTGTTTGTGTCTGTTCTTGTGACTGTGTTTGTTCTAGTGTCTGTTCCTGAGCCAGTGCCTGTTCCTGAGCCGGAGGCAGAGCCAGTGCCTGTTCCTGAGCCGGAGGCAGAGTGCCGGACCCAGTGCCGGACCCAGTGTTTGCGTCTGTTGCGTCTGTGTTTGCGTCTGTCTGTGTTCTAGTATCTGTCCCTGAGCCAGTGTCTGTGCCTGAGTCAGGGTCTGCTCCACCCTGGCCGCTCGAGGGGTCTGCTCCACCATGGCCACCCGAGGGGTCTTCATCGCCCTGGCCACCTGAAAGATCTGCTCCACCCTGGCCACCTGAGGGGTCTTCCACCGCCCTGGCCACCTGAAAGATCTTCTCTGCCCTGGCCACCCGAGGGGTCTGCACCACCCTGGCCACCCGAGGGGTTTTCACCGCCCTGGCCACCCGAGGGGTCTTCACCGCCCTGGCCACCTGAAAGATCGGCTCCGCCCTGGCCACCCGAGGGGTCTTCACCGCCCTGGCCACCCGAAAGGTCTGCTCCACCCTGGCCGCCCGAGGGGTCTGCACCGCCTGGCCACCCAGGGGTCTTCACCGACCTGGCCACCCGAAAGGTCTGCACCGCCCTGGCCGCCCGAGGGCTCTTCCACCGCCCCTGGCCGCCCCGATGGACTCTGTCTTTTGCCCTGGCCGCCGATGGACTCTGTGTTTCGCCCTGGTCCCCGGTTAAGCCCTCACCCCTTGTTCTGGTCGTCCCTTCACGGACCTGGCCCACCATCCCTCCCCCTGACTCCTCCACCATTCCACCTCCCTCCCTGAACTCTTGTGTCATGTTTTTTTAATGTTGTCGTGGAGCGTCTGGTAGCCGCTCCGTAGAGGGGGGTTATGTCACAGTGTCTGGTTGTGTTCCCTTGTTTGTCCACTAGATGTCCTTCCTTCCCCACTGTTTCATTCACTATCTGGAACTGCATTTCCCATCATCCTGTTCTGTCAATTACTGATCATTGCACTCAGCTGTTCCCCGTAATCATTGTTCCCAGCTGTTCTGTGTTAGTCTTGTTAGAGATGTGTATATATTCCCTGTCTGTGTTAGTATGTGTACGGAGTCGTTGTTTTATGTCACCTCACTTTGGAGTTCTGTGTTCCTTGCCGGTTTTCTTGTTTTGTTTGTTTATTTTGTATTTGGATTGATTACATGGACTTTGAACCTTGCCTGGATGACTACGAGATGGATTGCCCTCAATTAAAATTTACTGCAACTGGATTTTCTGTTTCCCTGTGTGTGTTCGTGATATTTCCGATACGCAGAGAAATTAAATAGACCTAATCTTTACTAACATTATCAAAATTATTGTTAGGTGAATCAGATGATCAAACAATAAATGACTTGGGGGGCTTCCATACTGGCAGTTGCTAATGTGAAAGCTGTCATGTGAACCCAGGAGCGCACCTGGGTACCAAACCTAAGACAGCCTGAAGGAGAACATGTGATTATGAAAGCAACACAGACTTGGGTGCGCACTGCACATGAACATGTTTTAGCCGATTGCGATGTATTTACTTCAGGAAAACACGAGATGACAATGTTTCTGATTTACCTCAGATTTGAGCGAGAGTGAGCCTGCAGTGTATTTATGGCAGCGAGTGCAATCAGAGTCTCCTAAAAAGACATCTTCATGCAATGCAATGCACATACAGTAAAAACAAATATTGTTTACTAATAGCGCCAAATTGATAATATATTGACCTCTGTTCTGTTTTCTATATTGTCGTGTGCATGTTTGTGATGACGTAAGAGAATAAGCCGTGGTGGGTGAGAGAAGTTAAGGTGAGGGAAGCAGGGCAAGTAACATGGAACAACACAAGAAGCAGGGCAGAGCAGAAGGGGACTGAAGTCAGCGAGGAACTGTGGGTGAGAGAAGCCAACACAGGCAGGATGTCCAGGATGCAGTCCGATGGGAGGGAGGAGCCATGGGGGCAGGTTCGGGCAGCTGGACCCAGAGATAAAAGACTGACCGAGATGGAGCTTGCAGTGGAGATCCAGTTGGAGCTGCAAGACTGTATGGACTGAGCAATGAAACAGGTCCTGAGGGAAAGGCCCGAGCCGGAGTGAGGGAGTAGCTGAGGTGGAGCCAGGGAGCCGGAGAACTGAAGCAGAGGCTTAATAAGTGTGAAATCAAGGTGGAGCTGGAGAGAAGGAAGAGCCCAAAAGAGTCAAAGGGGAGGAAGGACAAGGAACTTGTGAAGCACTGGAAGTCCGTGGCGTAGGCAGAGCAATGACTAAGCCAATGTGGAGCGGAAGGGATGAGTGGAGCCGACAGGTCGACATACCTTGTAGTGATGGGCATGGAGGTCCTAGAAGGACAAGGCTTCTGAAGGAAGTGGGCGTTAGAGGGCAGGCCAATAGGAAGACCATCGGAAAGAACTTGCCACAGCTGCCGAAAGGAGTAGTCATGGCCTGTGGTTGAGAAGAGAGTCCCCTCAGTCAGTCCTATTGTGACACACACCCTGATCAGCCTGTGGTTTAGCATGTTTTGTGGTAAATGACCGAAACACCTAAAGAACCCAAGGTGTACAATTGAAGATGTGTCGTAAAGGAGGAAACATGACTGAGTGGTCACTATTGACACCCCCCAACTAAGATCATGTATAAAAACTCACTCAGAGACAGGTATTGGGACACGGGAAATGACAATGAGTATAACGATCAGTACCATAGCCGATGGATGAACAACGCTGGCAGGACACACTCTGCAAAGCTGCAGATGTGGATGGAAAAAGAGAACATCGGAGAAGGGGCGGATGACCCATCAGGGCTGGAAGAAGTGCCTGAGAGAGCTTAGCGAGGGCCTCTCGCATTGCCCAATACTTCCTAAGAGGTAAGGAAAATAAATCGTGTGAAGCCCAATGGCAGGACAAGTACCACAGTCCACAGGGCATCAGAACCCCAGATGAAGCTACAACTAGTACTACACACCTACAGTCCTGAGCCTAGTGCCCAACCATTCACAAGCAGCTTTTTGAACGAAGGATGGATTGGGCACAAGCCTCAAATCCTGTGACCTAAATAATGCCAGAAAAAGGGTGGGTAACAAGCAATTCACACCTTGTCCGTCTTCTAGAAGGGCTAAAAGTGTATATATGGCAGCAAGTGCAATCAGAGTCTCCTAAAAAGACATCTCCATGCAATGCAATGCACATACAGTAAAAACAAATATTGTTTACTAATTGTCCATCTTCTAGAAGGGCTGAAAGGAGATGTGGAAAGAAGCTTGGAGAGTATGGGAGGATCATCTACAGCAGTGTTTCCCAACCCTGTTCCTGGCGGCACACCAACAGTGCACGTATTCATTGTCTCCCTGAATCAAAAACACCTGATTCAACTCATTAGCTCATAATCACATGGGTTGAATGACCCGATGAGTCTGAATCAGGTGTGTTTGATTCGGGGACACATAGAATACGTGCACTGTTGGTGTGCCGCCAGGAACAGGGTTGGGAAACACTGATCTACAGCTACAGAGTGGAGAGATGTGGAACAAGAAGCAAAAAACAAGACCACCAAGAATCCACCAGCGTTGAAAAGGTTGGTCTCGAAGCACTGCAGGCCCATAAAACCCACTCAAGACAGGTAACATCTAGTCTTTATTATGTCATTTGTATCTGGCAGAAGTGGTGAAGCATGACTAAATCAGGGCAGCAATTGAAATCCTTAACTGTGCACAGTCTAGTGTGCTTTAAAGGGGGGGGGTGATTGACTGCTTTTTTTCTTTGCATGATTGTGTTTATGGAGTGCAATTGTGTTTTTTTTTTTTTAAAAGTCTTATTTTTCATAAACTTCACGTTTCATTGTCAGCCGCGCTCTCCTCTGTCCCTGAACGAGCGGTTGACTGTCCTGAACCACTCCCTCAGAAACAGGCTGTGGGCTCCGAATTGGTTAGTTTGGGTCGGTGTGGTGATTGGCTAAACTGTCGTTCACGTTGTTGCGGAGGTCAACGCCGCATTACCTTTACGGGTGAAACGTGTATGTCATGAGCTTCGATTGCCCAGATGTAAATAATAGTGTCTCACTGCAGTATCTGTCTAGGCAGAGTGGGACCAGAGAAAGCCTTGATGAAGAGAGTCAAGCAGAAACTCAACACACACGGCTCTTACTGAATGCTTCTGAATGATAATTTGCTACATTTCTAACTTTATACACCGTTTGTTTTACACAATAGCATCTGAGTGGCAACTAAAGCAACTGACTGGCTACTAAACAGCGTTGGCATTAATACGTTGCTTGATAAGGAATAGAAAGGTAACGTCATAAAACATATATACATAAAAAATAAATTTACAACATTAGTACTTATACAAAATTCAGGTGCATAATGTTTGTAGCGTTTGTAGTAGACAGATAGTATAACTAGTAGCCTAGTGGCTATAAAGCCAGCGCTGGCATTTGAAAAAAATAAAACACAAGGCTACGGTCTGGAATTATACATGCAAATACATTTAAAATGATTAAGTCTTCAGCCTACTTACAGGTGTGGCCCAACAACGGCTGCCTCTGGTTTTAAAGTTGGATACTGCTTCATGTTTCAGTAACAGTTTCTTGTTGAATCCGGTGTTGAATTCGTGGAGATTCTGGGAAGCTGTCTTCCGTAAAATGCGCAGCACAGAAAGCTAAATTACGATCGCCATTTTCAGGAACATAATCAAACATAAATTGTATCTATTGTTGATGAAGTAGCAGCGTCCGTGGGAAGCCGGAACACAGAAGACCTGACAGCTGCGTGAACACAACTTCACTTCGACGAGCCGCAGAAATATGGTCAGTGCCCTTTTCTGCATATTCTGAGGGAGGGGTTGATGTAAATGTATTGGTTCAGTGACGTCCATAACCCAGCTGTAGTCCCAATCAAGTCGTTTTTGTCAGGCAATTTTACTTCCCTGATTTTTAAAGAACGATATCTCTGCTTACGCTGAACTTTCAGCGCTGCAACTTTGCAGATACTGTTCATGCACCATCAGCAACATTACACAGTATTTTAAAATCAAAAGTGAAATCGCAATCAACCCCCCTTTAATACCTTTAAAAACATCAACATTATGACAGACCATTCAATATTCCCTGAATAAGTACATTTCATAACTGTATGTTTACAATAAACAAGCCACTACAGTAAGAAGCTCTGAATGTAAATGAATTTCTCCTGTGTTACTGTAGAGCCTTTGGAGAAACAGAAATGAGTGACAACAGCACTGATATTTAATTAAAACAAAGTTACCAGTTAGGACTTTCTCCAAAGCAACAGTCGCACTGACTGTCTGCTGTTTCTACCAACACACTCTTGTCCTGTTGGAGAAAAAGTGACAATTCAAAGTGCATCTCCAGTACTGCAGTATGAATCTGCTTAAAAATTGTCCCCTGTAAATGACAAATCAACAGCTCAAACATACCATCAGGTGAAGGTTCTTCAGCATTAGCAGCGCCGGCACTCAGTGATTCTGTAGCTTGTCCTGGAAAACCACAATAAATTAAGTTTCAGTGGCAGTGAATTACTTTTCTCACATATAATATTTCATACAGGTTTAATGTTGTCAGGCTACATAATAATTATTCACATAAATAAAGCTAATTTCTGAACAATATCCGAATAAATGATTATGATAATGTTTCATAATTGAATCAATTATTTTTAAGTGCTGTTTTCACAACCTACAACTTGTAGAACTTTTTATGCTTTTTGTTCATTTACACGACAGTGCATTGTGGGACTGGAAACGCAAGGTTATAAAAACGGGTTTCAAAGTGCAAGTGTTTGAAAATGACACCATGATCATCTCCATGTAAATTACAAAAAACACAAATTTGTAAAAACTGGCGATTCATGCGCAAGTTTATTTCACAGTGTATTAACTACATGGTCACATGACAATAAAAGTGTATAGTTGCCAAGATCAATGAGGTGGGCCAGATTTACCCACTGGCTCATCTTACCCCACTTTCCCCTAATTGGTTCTTTGATGCTCTTGTGGGACACAAGACAATCATATTCATCTCTTTCCTCCTCTTTGATCTCCACACTCTTCCTTAGCTGATAGGAATCCATCATGGTTTGAGTCTGATTCCTGAGGATTCAGATATGATCATCAGGCAGAGTGTCGATGTTTCCTAATTATCATCATCAGCAGTCTTTTAGGGTAGAAGCCGTTAGCCAGACCAGGTCAGCTTCAGCTTGGTTTTGTCATTGATATTCTTCCTTTCAAACACATGAACCTTAGGAGGAGCTGAAAACACCAGAAATCAGTTCATCAATCACATTCATCATCTGAGGATGATAGAAACAAATCAAACACATTCACTCACAGCCGACTTCTGAGCTCCTGATCTCCATATTCTCTGAATTTGTTGAGCCAGTCCACACACTCTTTCTCCAGGTAACCTTTGGTGTATTGGTTTAGTATCAGCACATTGTCCCATTTTTCTCTTGGTTGGTAGAGCTGCGTCAACTGGGCGACCCATTTGAGACTCTTTATCATCAAAAGACAGGAAGTTTTCTCCATCAGTAGCTGTACTCAGAAACACCTTTGAGAAACTTCACGTCACTTCCTTCGCATGCTCAACTTCACAACCAACTCTCCACTGAAAAACATGAAGATCTGAAACATGAAGAATCAAAATGTTTGTAAGATGATAACAATAATAAAACTAGTATGTTTAAGTATGTTAAACGGTATGAATGTTCCTCATCTGAATCATTGTGCCTCATGCGGTCCATCAGAATCTTGATATTGACGTTAAACCACTGTTCTTTGCTCTTCCTCGACTGAGTGCCTTTTTCCCAGTAATCTTCCTGCATTTTCTCCTTCATCCACTGCTGTGTGGGAATCTTTCTCTGTTCTTCACTATTGTAATAGTCGATCTGTCTGTCGTCTAGCAGACCCATAGCAGTGAATTCATAGATGCCCAGCAGATCCACAGGTTTGGACAAACACAGTGTAAATGTAATACAGCGAGTGTTTATCTACAATGAAGAGGATGGTGGAAATTACTGTTCACTTCAGTGTAAATGTGATAAAAGTGGTGTGCATCATGTTGGGTGAAGCTCATTAAACTCAATATAAAATTATTTCAGCTACAGAAACATAATATAATTAATCTTATATTCTATATGATAACAAAGCCAGACCTGGTAATTTTCTGAGTAAAACGTTAGTCCAAATCCCAAATCTGAATCTCAAGATCCTACTGGTTAATCACAAGAAACTCTATTTTTAGGGTTGACTTGTCATATTTTCCATTCATATCTTGTTTTTTTATGCATTCATTTGATGCTGCTAAAACATAATCTTGTCAAATCTGTATCTGTAATCTCTAATATCAATCACATATGATAATAAGGGTGTTGATAAACAGTCAAGTTAAAGTGGATAGTTTTTAGTTGCCGAAAACTCGCACATTTAGGCTATCAACTTTTAGTGTATCAACTTTTTAATTGCATAGGCCTATAGGACGCTACCCCACTTTTTTCAGTCTTTGCAAAGCGATTTAAATCACGACGCGTACTCGTTACTTTCACTTTCTGTTCTCTGATAAACTTTAAATCTTTTAACGTTACCTGCTTGAATTGAAGGCAAAGTCCAGAAAAGAAGGAAAACACAAAGCAGAGCAAATAACTTCGTCGAGACACTCGCGGTCATGATGATTGAAATGCCTTGTATCGTTGAATAAAAACACTAGTAGCCTGTTAACAAAAGAAACAGCATAAACTGAAAAAGAAAAGAAAATATGTGGAATGTTTTAACCAATAAGAAAAAATAGAACGATGAGCATCATCCGTAGTCTGGACAGAATAAGCAATATGGTTCCTGCCTGCAGAGTCGGGCAGGGCTGCATGTCTTGTCCGCCCATCATCTCGTCTCATTGGTTAGTGGAGTCACGTATGACGTCTATTCTAGCGTGTTTTCATTTTATTTCTTTCATTTGCATGGTGAGCCACTTTTCTTTTTGTTTGAATTTTACAAGTCTTAATTCTGAGTGGCGTTAGTGTTAAAAGTAAATGCTTGTCATTTAATTAGTTTAAGATATACTGTGATATGAAAATTTGCAAATTTTCATTTTCAAATGTCAAAAATAATTTAAATGTATTGGTAGGTAAAATAAATGTATTGGTAAAAATGTGTACATCCTTTTAGGCACAAAAGGCAAACAAGTGTGTTAAAGTTTAAATGTGTGTGGTAAGGCCTCATGGGTATTATATTCTCATGCAAGTGGACTTGAGTTGGAAGAAAAATAAATGTCAAGTCCAAATGGACACAGAATATGAAGTACACACCGTATATATTATACAATAAAAACATTTAAAATATGTTAACACTGGAAGTGAATCATTTACATGTGCTTAAATATTCTTGTCGAACACATCAAAAATGTACTTCTTGTAAACCACTAGGCTACTAAATTATTTAACAATGCTCATTTAAATTAAACTTTAGTTAGATACCATTGAAAGTCTCTTTAAAAATGTCTTGGTCAGGTCACATACGTCAACCTGGTTCCCTGAAGGAGGGAACTGAGACGTCACATTTGGATCTCACCTGAGAGCCCATCACCTTCGTGTGTAAATTACACAAGCTAATAGAAATTGGTGTGTGAGATTTGTATCTCATGTTCCGTCCTGCAGTGCAGGGTATAAATAAGGAAGCAGATGCAGATGCACATTTGCCCTGCTTAAGCGTCCTGATCCACCCGCAGAGAAATCCAGTCACTGCTTTTGGTTGGTTTAGGGTTTAGTCACCCTTTAATATGTATTCAGTGAGAAATACAAATCTTGAGAGAATTATAAAAAATATGCTATATGCTAATTATAGAATTTAGTCTATAATTAAGTGTTGATCCAAGAAGAATGTCTTGTGTGTAAAAATATCCAAGAAAAGGGGGATGTTATGTATCAGGATTACTAGGGTTGTTTCAAACATCAGTCACTAGATGGCGCTGTTGCCCGTAGGAAAATCTTCAGTTGAAAGCTACTGGTAAATGATTATTATTTTTTCAATATGCTATTGGAAATGTGATTACTGTTAAAAAAAGAGTCATTGTTACTAGTCGACATTCAGTTTAACCAGTGAAAATTAAATTGTTCATATTACAAATTCACATAGCTGTGAATGAGTAAAAGTCAAAACAGCTTGCAGAAAAATATATAAATAATGCAATGTATACACTACGCTATTTCAGGTATGGAGCCCAACTCGCTGATTGCACCTTAACCTGTTTTTGAGAAAGAGACAGTGAGTGTTACACACTCAACATTTTTCTGCATTTTGTAAATTCACTAAATGTTTAATCTTAATATAGTGTAATCCATAAACGCTGCAGTTTCACAATGTAAATATAATAATGAAAGATGAATTCACAAATAAAGTGAATTCAGTGTAAATGAACTGTCCCTCTTCTAGCTAGCTCACATCGCTGTGTGTCTGAGCGGTGTTTCGTCTTTAACACAGCCTGTGCTGTTCGTCAACGTTTAACTACTTCCCATGATGCTTTGCAGTGATTTATGAGAGCAACTTCTGTTAAACAGTAAATGATCAGTGAAAAGTTCGCTCATGAACACAATACGTATTTACAGAAAGAAGCTAGATTACATAAAAAAAATATTGAGTAATTTTCTGTACAATTAGGATTTGTAAATTGTTTTATTTTACTTTGAATTGTACTCAAAACGTAAAGTACATACAAACATGTATTTTTTACATGTATGATGTATTAGTTTGTCAAGGTGTCATAAAGACATCTCAAACAATGTCATGTCATAACTGAGCATATGACACTTAATGACAGTTGTCACAAACATGCATAAACTCCTCCATATTCATAACATATGTCATGATTATGAAGTTGTCATGTTAGTCTTACGCACACCCCTTCAAGTACACTGTAATATTGGACATGATTTGGCCGTCTAACACCAATATAGCAAATCTCAAAAGATTCCTCTGATTCTAGGCTAAAATCTGTAATCTTTGAAAAGTTAGTTTGACCGACAGCCGATTAATAAACGTTACGATCAAATTTGACCTCAGACAAAATGAGAAGATTCGACTCAGTCCTGCAGTGACTGTCAAATGAACCAACATTACCGTTAGAGATTTCTGGACACTGAGAGGTTTTATAGATATGATCAACAGTATAAGCACACACTACTGAGAACACAATCCAGAACTGAATCCAGGAACGATTAACACGAACAAAACAAACAATTCAGATGAAAGACGACTTACTGAACACATTTAGTTGAAAGAAATGCTTTGTTTGTAATGGGAAACTCTCTCGAAAAGACTAAATCCTGAACAATACTGTCCTGTTGATCATTAGTTTGTCAATCTCATGAAGATCAAGTTCATGATGTGTCTTGAAGATCTCACTGTCAAGTCCCTAAAACACAATTAGTTGATTCTGCTGTTAAACATGTGATTATGGTAATAGTGTGAACATATATAAGCTAAGCATTCAATAATACGCTTGTGGCCATCAGATAATTCATTAAAATCTCACGTTATTCAATAAAACAGACGGGTTATGTTGCTTTATAAGGAATGATGAGGAATTCCTTAAACTGTTATGAATGTTTTACTTAAAAAGATGATAATGATAAAGAAATATCTTACATCTGGTTTAGTTTGATCTGCATGCGTCTGCTTTCCTCTCTAATCTTCAGCGTATCGGAGGTCTACTGGAATAGAAATACACTCATTTTAGAAATAATTCAGCAGGATTTACTGAAGCACATGATTATGCATTATGTATTACTATTCTTTATGCTTTAATAAAGCAAATGCATTTGATATTTCATCATAAAATGAGCTCATAATAAACAGTAAGAGGAGCAAACGACACCAGAGTTGAATAACAAGTAGAGAAGGTAAAACACACATCTAAACTAAGTCTTCTGGGAAAGGTTTGCTGGATATTAACCCTTTAGAAGCTGAAGCTAAAATAGGTGTTTTCCACATATTTTTATTTTTTGACTCAACAAATCTAAAACAATGTGCTTTCTTCACGTGCAAGGTGTCATCTTTCTCAGAAAAATGATTAGCTTGTGTAGAGTAGTTCAGAATTAAAATGTCCTGATGATGTTCTCTCCCACATCATCCAAGATGTTCATGTCTGTCTTTCTTCAGTGGAAAGAAATGAAGGTTTTTGAGGAAAACACTGTTTCTCCATATAGTGACCAAGGCAAAGAACTTCCAACGCCATTTATAAAAAATAAAGATAAAACAAAGATGTCGGATGATTAGAAGTTGGAGGAGAAAATAAGAGGGAGTTTTCCCCCAACTCTACATTTATGAACCTGAACACACGTGACCCTTCAACGGCGGAGTCGTTTGAAGTCACTATATGGAGAAAATCCTGGAAAATTTTCCTCAAAAACCTTCATTTCTTTTCGACTGAAGAAAGACAGACATGAACATCTTGGATGATGTGGGACGTTATTATAATTATCAGGACGTTTTAATTCTGAAGTGAGTCCTTTAAGAACGAAGCACTGTTAATGCCTTAACAACAGCAGAACATCAGGTACTGAGAGCTCACCTCATCATCCTCTTCATCATCATCTTCATCATCATCTTCCTCCACCTCATGCTGCTGACACACACAGTGTTTAGATGTGCTGAAGTGTTAAATAACAGTAGCTACGTTTACATGGACACAATTGGAATGAAATCAATACGATTGATGAATCCGATTAAGGTTTTTACATGAATGATAAATAAAGTGATTCGGATTGATGTGCGCGTTTATATCACAAGATTCAAATCGGAATTGATTTTTTGACATGCGCACACTGCATGAATAAGCCACTGTTCACGCATCACTATTCTCCTCTATTGGTTCTGTGTTTGTTTTAAACAACAGACTTAATATTCATCCGTCTCTTGGTCATGATTTGGAGATGATGAGCATGAACCATTTGCCGTGCTGTTTTATATTTTATCATGCAGTAAAACCTTGTGCCCAAAAGTCGTGTGTGGATGAGAATGTAAAACAAGCACTGGTGGGACGTTGTACTGCTCCTCTTCACAGACACTGAGTGAAATGAGAATTTTTTAATAACGAAACACTCATTTATATGACACTTCTTCAACAGGAAGAACAGCTCGTTCCAGTGCGTCAAACGTCATTACGCTATTTCAACGTCATTGCACATGCGCAGTCCTTTTAGTTTCGGTTTTCAATCCGATCAAGTGTTAACATGTTCTCTCTGGTCGGATTACAAAAGGAGTAAACCACCCCTTTCAATCTGATCGAAATTCCAGTCGGATCAAGCTTAATCGGATCGATTAAGGTGTTTACATGAAGGTTTTTTAGTTTGAGCCAATTATAAGGGTCCATGTAAACGCAGCTACTGATAGAGATGTGCAGGTTCTGCTCTGTGTAAACACAAGTGACAGTCAATGATCAGTCAACAACTGACTTTATGCAACACATGTAAAAATCATAATTAATCAGTTTAATAAACAATCTACATTTCTGTACCTGTCTGTGCCGTAGATCAGCTTCAGATGTTCGTGTCCAGATGTTCTGCTGTATTAGTGTTTTATCTTGAGTCCTCCGGCTGGAGAACAGCAGTGATGAACTGATATCAGCCGTTTAATTAAACGTGTAGACGCTTCTCTCACTGATCTGTCCTTCTTTCTTCAGTCTCTGAATCCTCTCTCATTCATCACGGTTTATATTCTTCTCTCCTGCTTTCTCACTCTCACTGGTCTCAGTTTAGTCCTCTTGTTGTGCCGTCTCTGTCTCATCAGCTCCACGAACAGATGAACGATGCAGAACTGTTATAGTTTTCTCTTCTGTCTCACTTCACGATGAGAAGAGCATGACCAGTGATAATATCGGTCCTTCACTCTTCAGGTTTCCATGAAGTGCCAAAAAATACAGGAGTATCAACTACAGACACAGCTGTCTTTCTCGAGCCGTTTCCTCTCTTCCTCTCTCCGTCTCCTCTCTTCCTTGATCCGTCTCCACTCTTCCTCTATCCGTCTCCACTCGTTTAGCTGTCTCCTCGCTTCCCCTAGCTGTTTAATCGATTCCTCTGACCGTATCAGCAGTTCCTTTGTCCATCTTATCAGTTCCTCTGCTTCCATCTCTGCTATGGGTTTCTCCTCTGCCTCCTTTATCACTTTCTCCATCTCCTCTTGTACTTGTTTCTCCTCTCTCTGTTTCCTCTCCTCTTCCTCTCGTCTGAGTCTCTGATCATCTTCAATCATCTGATTACTGTAGTGTCCTCCTCCATTCTGCTCTATCATTGTGTCAATCTTCTTCAGTAGATCATTCACCTGATCTCTGTTATTCACATCTCTATTGTTGAAGACGTGAAATCTGCCTCCACACTGATCAACTAGATCTCTTAATCTTCTGTTCTCCTCAATGAGTTTCTCTACAGACTCTCCTCTCAGCAGATCTCCATGAGTGAAGAGAATGATGGAGTATTTTAACACTTCTTCACCAAATATCATCTCAATCTGCTGAGGAATCTGCTGTTCCTGATCAGTGAATCTGTTATTCACAGGAAACACAATGATAAAAGCGTGCGGTCCAGGACTGGATAAATAAACACTTCTTCGCTATCTCTGTCATTAACTCTTCAGTTTTCAGCTCTGTGTGATATAGTCCAGGAGTATCAACTACAGTCACAGATCTGCCTGAAACAGTGGCGTGAGCAGCTGAACATTCACGGGTCACTGAATCCCTTGCCATCACAGATCTGAACTCTCTCTGTCCCAGGATTGTGTTTCCAGCTGCACTCTTCCCAACACCAGTTTTACCCAGAAGAACAATCCGTCTGGATGAGAGACTGAAGACTGGAGTGTCTGGTACAAAATCCTTTGGTATTTTTCTCATCAGTGGATTCGGCTTAGGATCTCTGCACCTTCTGTACATGATGAAAAATGAATACCATTTTAAACTCAGAAAGATATTAATTAAAAAGTGTCCAGAATATTTAGTAAAGACTGGTATAAAAGACTCACCCTGTATGTCAATGTGTGACTTACGTATTTTCATAAGCAGTATTTTAACTTGTTCAGTGTGTCCTCTCTTCTTGTTGTTGAACACATAATATCTCTGATCATATTTCTGAACGAGTCTCTTCAGTGGTTCAGTCTCATTCAATGAACTCTTTTATAGTCATGTTTTCTTCCTCCAGTTCGTCTCCTCTGGTGAAGAGAATCCAGGTTTTCTTCAAGCGCTCTTCTCCTAACAGCTTCTCAATCTTCTCCACAGTTTCTCTCTCTTCTTTAGTGAATCTGTCAGCTTTGATGACCAGTAGAAACACACAGAGACCTGATTCACATCTCTGAAGAACCTTTTCATTTATCATCTGCTGAATCTCTTCGTCACTCGTGTGTGTGTTAAATAATCCTGGTGTGTCATAAACAGTGACTGGAAACCCATTAACAGTTCCAGATTCAACAGAAACATCTTGAGTGACTGATCTGGAGCTTCTCTTGATCTGAAAACTTCTCGTCCCAGTATTGTGTTTCCTGATGCACTCTTCCCAGCTCTGGTTCTTCCCAGCAACACCAAATTCAGACCCGACATCCCTTCTGCCATTTTCAACCTAAAGCTAAAAAGTGCTGCAAGAGAAATATTAACACGCATGATTGTGTTAGTTAGCAGACGGCCATGTTCTGTACTGTGTGCGAGTGTTGGTTGGAACAGGTGGACTAAGACTATGGGTTGTAACGGTTCAGAGATTTTCACAAGTATGAAAGCAGTCTCAGTAAATATCACAGGTTTCACTGGTATTAAACAATACAATTATTATCATCATTAGTTTAAATGACCATTAAATGAATGAAAAAATGTTTTTGTTTGAACAAATGTATTATGCTTTATTATAACTTGAAACCACTTTTGTTTATCCAAATCGAATTATCATAAAAAAATTATTGATTAGATTAACAACTTATTCTTATAATTTATTTAAATGTTTATGAATAAATCAAATGAAATGTATTTTATTCAGAATATATATATATATATATAGTGTGGAAAAAGGAAAAAAATATATTTGACAAGTGTCACGACAATACTAAAGGTTGCTTATGTAGCTAAATTATTCTAAACACAATGTTATTCATCTGCTCCCGATCTACCAGTCAGGCATTTCAAGTCCAGTTTACATTTCTGTAAACTCACAATAACAACAAAACCTTATGCTTTAGTAAAATAATGAAGACAAACAAGATTCACGTTCCTGCCATCTAGGCCTCTGTGAACTGGAGCGTTGGGCTGAAAGATTTTTAGAAAATGGTCTAATTGCAATTTTTAAACCAATATTGCGATTTAATGTTTCATTTCTTTTTTAAGATTGTTGTCTCAAAGATAAATCATTTGTGTAGTAGGGATGGAAATCTTAGGCACATCATGATCTGATTACAAAACAATTCTTGATCTACATTTATTTTCTCATTAATACATTTTATTAATAAGAATTTTAAAACTTTATTACATAACCTGCCTTCACACTAATGCACAGATCTTTTGTGAAATTTAAGATGTAGCTTCTCCTGTCTGTTTAATCCCTTAAGACATAACTAAATTTAATTAATTTTGTTTCATAAAACCATTTTCGCTCTTCACGAAGTGTGCAGGAGAAGCCTATTTGAAATTAAAAGCAGCCTTCTTCCATTGAGTTTCATATTTTTTATAAGCCAACGGCATTATAAACACCATAAATAATGCCTTTGTAGAGCATTTGTAAGGAAAGTACCATTGGGCGAGGCTGCACACGACAAGGGTAAAATCAAGCAAAGCTTGCGTTTCTCACAGCGCATATCCTGTGCAATGAACTCCTGTGTTGGGGTTACTCATTATAAATAACTTGAGTTACGTAATCAATAACATTTTCAAGAAACTAGTAAAGTAACACATCACTTTTTTGTTGAGATGAATCGAAGTGCAGAAGTGTTGTGTGTATTCTAGACTAAATGTGAGCATGCACTTACTCAACTTACTTGGACAAAAAAAATATTCAATATTCCTCAAAATGAATAAAATCTGTGAGGTGCAGAATCAGAATACTCTGCAAACCTTCAATATACATGTTAAATAAAACATAAATTTTTATGCATTTTTAATCTCACTTTATTCACCAATAGGGTACATGTATTTGTATTGAACCAAAATGGTACGGGAGTCATGGTTCCGTGCATGAATTTGCACGGAGAATACACAGTATAAAAATAAATAAAAGTTGTGCAAATTAATGAATGTAACGTGTAACTACTGTTAGATACGCTGTTTTTTTAGGGACATCTGGGAATCTGCAGCCCGCCTTAGCTCTGAAGCTTTGCTTAGCACTAGCCGAGCTCTGCATTCTGTTTTATGTCAGGTCGACGACGGTGTAGTGCGTGAATCAGAGGAGTAGCAGCACTAAGGACGAATATGGCGAGTGGTGATGATGAGTTAGAGGACCTGGAGCTGGCCTCTTTAGATTCGCAAGTTTGGGAAAACTTCAGATTCCCAGTCAGTTACAGTATAGTAGGTGAGAGAGTAGTGGATAAGACGAGGACTGTGTGAAGGCATTGTTCAGTTGTTGGGTATGTGATTGGATACATCTAAGCTGGGCTCAGACGATTAACCGAAAAATAATTGGAACCGAAATTCAGAGCCTATAACCGACGTGATTTTACCATGTCGGTTATTCTGGTTTTTGAATACTATTAATATATCCGCCCACTGTGTGTTAACGTACTTCCCTTAAACATAGTAGTCACGTCACTCCACCCCGTCCAGTCAGCGACATTGAAACAACATGAGCCCCTTCACACAGCACGTTGATCCCGGGAAATTGCCAGAACAAACACCTGTGCTAGCGCAAACACGAGCCCGGGATTAGGTGCCGCCAGGTTGGGGACAGAGTAACAATTGCTGTGTTCAGTCCATGGTTCAGTCACGGAGCGCGCGCTGTGTGAACAAAAGCCGTAATGTAGATCAATGTCACGTTGCAGCCTGAATGATGCCGTTTAAGCCGGGATTGTTCGCAGCGTGAAACGGTACGTAATGCGCGTAAGTTTATTATCGAATCAGAGAAAAACAAAATGCGCAAGCGTGGTTTTTCGAAAAAAGAAATCGCAACTCATAAGCAAACTATAGACGCTGCTGAGACATGTCAAGTGTCTTTGCGGGTAACTTGTGTGTGAACGCACTCTCTGATTCCTAGAATACTGAGTCAACTCAGCAACAGGAGCTGCTTTTACCAAAGAAACACGCAAAAGAGAGAGAGAGAGACAGACAAACGCCCAGCAACAAGTGCCTCCACTCCACAAAGCAACTCACGATAACACAGACATTTACAGATGCCATACAATATGAAAAGGATTAGTTTTTTAGCTTTATACAAGTTATATTTTACTTTTTAGATGGCAATATTTACAATAATTTATTTTATTTACAAAAATAACTATTTTCTACATTTTTTATTATTTAAAATATTTAATAAGCATTAAAAGCTATCTGTGTGTTTCCTTATTTTAGAATCTCAAAGATTATGCACTAAAAAAATACATACATATTTACAGAATAAGCCTTGCCAGTGACATATGAGAAAAAAAAATCGTTCAATAATCGTAATCGAGGTGACTTGTTCGATTAATCGTGATTATATGATTTTAGCCCAAATCGTTACAGCCCTACATCTAACAAGCTAACACATATCCGACGCCATCACCTGGATGGCATATATATATATATATATATATATATATATATATATATATATATATATATATATATATATATACATAGACAGTGGTGGACAGTAACGAAAGTAAATGTAATTGGTTACTGTACTTAAGTAGTTTTTTTGCGTACTGTTACTTTACTCAAGTATTTACATTTTGGGAGACTTTTAGTTTAACTCCACTAGATTTCAAAGTCAAATATCTTACTTTTTACTCTACTACATTTTTCAAAATCAGTCGTTCCTTTTTATTTATGAGTGGATAAAAACGTATCTGGTCAAACAAGCCACCAATCACAGTACAGCGCACGCGCTTTTTTTGAACTTGCCTTGGCTATATCTACTAAGCGCGAACCAGAGCCGTTATATATGAGAGTTGCGTACATAGATGGTTGTGACAGTGATCTCTCCGCGCGCGGTCACGTTATTCATGTAGCTCTCAATAGTTCCAAACAAATCGCGTTGACAATGATTTTAAGCGGGACAAAGAGCAGTATTATTGCAGCAATATCAGTAAGTATTGACGCATAATGTACATTGCTGACGTTGCCACTGAAAATGACTTAACTTTAAAATGACTTAGCATATAATACCTCTTTTTTCTGGGGAGTAGCCTAGCAGAAACACTGCATTAATATGTTTTTGTGTTTATTTTCGGAGGGAAATTGGCTGCTCCCATAACATAGAATATAGAATATATGTATGTATGTATGTGTGTGTGTGTGTGTGTGTGTGTCGTGCGTGCGTGTGTGTGTGTGTGTGTGTGTGTGTGCGTGTGTGTATATGTGTGTGTGTGTGTGTGTGTGTGTGTGTGTGTGTGTTAATGGCATTGTGCTGGTTTATGTGAATGTATCATAACATTAAAATGTTCATAAATATATTGTATTAATTTATCATGTTTTATACCTTATGGGAACAACAGTCCCATTCCCTCCAAAATTAAAACACACAAAAAAAATATTTCAATTCATATATATATATATATATATATATATATATATACACACACATCAGACTAATTAATGTCATTTCATTAATAGATTGGTGTGCCAAAAGTGTCATTAGTCTTCACTTAGACTGAGTTAAGCAAGAGTCTTGTGACAAATTATAATAGGACATTATAGCCATAAAAAATCAAAGTACTTGGATACTCAAGTACATTTGAAGGCAAATACTTTTGTACTTTTACTCAAGTGAATGTTTAAAGGCAGCACTTCTACTTTTACTTGAGTAATATTTTACCTTGAGTATCTTTACTTTTACTCAAGTACATGGTATGTGTACTTCATCCACCACTGTGTATATATATATATATATATATATATATATATATATATATATATATATATATATATATATATATATATATATATATATATATATATATATATATATATATAACAATATTTAATAAATTAGACACATTTAATAAACTTATATTAAAAAAATCTTAGAAATAAACATGCTTAGGCCCTATACTTCAGAATCAGAAGATGGCAACTTCTTGAATCTGCAATCCCATTACAGTTTTTTTTTTCACAAAATAAAGTCATTTGTTTAAAAATATATGAATATGTTAATAAAAAGGAAGTAAACACTGTAACAGGGCACTCAGTAATCTGGTAATTTCATGCGCACTGATAATCATATATATAGCTTACCTATATATTTTTTTATACTTTTTTTACTTACATTCAGCACACTGAAAACCCCACAGTTGCACACTGGATATAGCACAGCGTATTTTGAAAAAGGATTTAAAGTGTTTCGATCGCGTCTCTTGAGAAGCTGATCTTCTGTTCGCGTTCACTCACTGCGCACGGACCGTCACTCGCAGGAACACGGTTATGCCCGTGTTCTGACGACACCAGCTTTACTGACGAGTTGCGTATAACAATGTCATCGCCCAGCTCTGGCTAGTCGTACTTAGCCTATATCCCAAACATTGAATATTTATTTATTAAATTAAATGAAAAAATAAGCGTAACACAATTAGTAAAAAGACTTAACCCCACCTCCCAAGTCTTCCTCGAATACTCTTAGAAGGAATTCGCCTATATAGAGAGATAAAGAATATAGAGGACTATTCAGATTTTTTACGCAGAGAAATTACGTAAATGTGAACATAGCAAAAACAGCTCAAACTCTGAAGAATAAGAAAATAAAATGCAGTGTCACAATGGTTGTCGATCATTTATAAACAACCAAGAGACGAGCTTAACAATCCTTCATAAGCTATTTCATGACTTTCCCCTTAACATACACAGCTTAAAATAAAAGTTATGGGGGGAACGTAACTTTAAACTTACCTTACATAGAAAACTTCATAACATATCAATTACGCTTTCTGCGAAATGGCTCAAGGCCTAGCATTGCAAGCACCAAAGACAAAAAGGGAAGGCAAGCAATGGCGGTTCGCAACCAACTCAGAGGAGCATCCCGCCACCTGCAGGACTGGAGTGTGGAGCAGTGCAGGAAACAAAGAAAAAATCTCCAGAAATCTCCACTTCAGTACAATATACCATACTTTACAGTTATATATAATCTATATTCTGAAGATTTTTTTTCAGTGCGTTTGTTGATATATATGTATAATTTTCCTGGTTTTATAATTTTTTTTTAAATGTGAGATTTGTGGTGATAAATAGAGATATCCCTATGGAGATATCCCAAGTCCCCTCTGTAAAAAACATTTGACTCTAATATATAGCCTATATCCTTTTTTTTCAGATATTTGTTCAAGAAATGTATGCAAATTAGCACATATTTAATTCGATAATGCCTAATTTGCATATTAAACAAAATTTCAGAAAACTTGTGATACAAAAAAATTGCAATTATTAATTATAGTGAAATATGTTTTTGTTTTTACCCCTATTCACTTTTAATGTTTGTAGATTCCCCAGGAATACCTTCTAAGAGCCTTTTAACACTATCCTAATATGTAAAGAGCAACTTCCTATAATCCTCTTTTCAGCAAAAATCACTTCTTCCTTTGAGGTTTTGTTGGGGGCTGGAAAACAGCGTTTGTGCATTTCTCTTACAACTGGTATTGAGTGTCAGATATTCTTCCCTCCCTTTTAACACCCATCCGTCTCAATCAACTTATTTATTTTGATCATGAAAAGATCAATAACACTAATTTGTTACTTGCGTAATAATTTTCTGATTCCAATTATTACTGCTCGGCTGTTTCCCGGTTCAACAATGGCAATGCTCTACACCCGCTGTTTACAAGAGCTGCTAAAGCTTAACATCACAGATGTTCATCAAATTTGTCGCAGTTCACCCACAAACAAATTAGTAAAGGATTTAAATGATATGCATGCAGTATACAAAACTAGGAAGATAAGAAAAAACATTTAACTGACGTAGCTAATTCAAATGTTAACGTTAGCTCTAGTTTTACAAATTCGCCAACTTAACAGTTTCCAAATGATCTGTCTAATGTTTAAATGTGATATGTTTTATCCAGGTTCAATTCTCTACAAGTGCAGGCAGGAAGCTATGCAACTTTGTTAACCCATTGTTCAGCGAGACTTAGCTAAGTTTATTCATAATGGGAAACCAAATTAACCATTTAACGTTAGAGTTGTTAAAATATACACTGATGATGTCTATAGAGGTAAAAATAACTCTATTTTAGAAGATTTGGTACAAAAGCACACTTGCTGCAGGTGAATTCACCGTCGCTCAGGAGCGCGCCAGATCATTTTAACGCAGGTGCTGAGGGGGTGCTAGATCATTGACAGGATGTGCTCCAGTTCACGCACAATGCAATCGTGCCCACGCCTCCATATCATGATCATTCTTCAACATCATAAATTCTCAGAAAATGCATTTAATACCAATATTAAAACATCTGTTTATATACTCCATTAATAAAGGAGTCTAGGCAATGTAACGAGAGTGCTACAGTTGCATTTTGCACATTTCCATTTCCGGAAGACTGTAATAAAATCTTTATTGTAAAGTCAACTTTCTACTAAAGAGAAACGTTTTATTTAAAAAAATAACAGCAATATTCATTGACCAGTAAATGTCAACAACAAAATATGGATCAGTTGTGATTTATGTAAGCAGTAAGGACGGTACTCGAGGCTGTGCTGTATGGGGAATAAGTAACGGCTGAAGGGCGATTGTTAGGCTCGATGTGAAGCGGAGTATATAGGGCTGGGCGATATATCGCACGATATTGTTATGCGCACCTAATCAGTAAAGCCGGTTCCTTGATTAGCAGTAAATCACCTTCACCTGCTTTCAGATGGACGATATGAGTGTTAAATTAACACATGAGTGTTAAAGTTATTGAGATAATTAAGTGATTAATTTAGTGATGATTGAGCATTAATTGAAGACACCTGATGATCCCAAGCAGAATCGCTGAAGGACAAAATCACGAAATTGTAAGCCACCGTTATGGAGATCAGTGTCTGCTTTAGTTGGGCTCTTGACACTTATATATTTAACTTTATATTTTAATTTACTGTTGCATCTGAGTTAGATTTGTCAGATGAACAAAGATAAAGAATTATAATACGATGTTGGTTACATAATGACACTCGTCATTTTAAATGTATGTCTTTTGATTTATACTGTTTAGTTTGTGTATAAATGAGATTCTGCATAAATATCCAGAATGTTAAATATAATATAATAAATTTCTCAAACATTGTTTTTAAAAAAAATCCTTCTGTAAGGCACACACAGACCTCAAGATTCAGTCAATGCTCCTCAACAACGGTGACGAGTAGAATATTCAAGTAGGAAAAGTAAATTACATAGACAATTCAGATCATAATTTATTCATACCGCAATGCATGATGGGAGCCATTAATGAGTTGTGATTGGTGGCAACAAGGTCACCACGGTTGAGACAGACAGGCTGATTATTGAGCTCTGTGTTTCTAAATAAAGAAACCAGTGTTTTGATCAGAATATTTTAGGTTACAAGAATTGTACAGATATGCAGTAGAAACACAAAACTGATGTTAACAAGTTTTATCAAGTACTTTGAATAAATATCATTTTTCAGATCACAGCTTGATGATGTCTAAACATAACCAACACTATCAGAACACAGCTGTCTTTGTTCATTTGACTATTACACATAGTCAATAACAGCAAACACACTAAGTTTATAGTGAAAGTATAAGTGTCAAGAGCCCAACTAAAGCAGACACTGATCTCCATAACGGTGACCTGAAATTTCGGTTTTCTCCTTCAGTGATTCTGCTTTAGGTGTCTTCAATAATGCTCAATCATCACTCATTTAATCACTTAATTATCTCATTAACTTTAACACTCTTGAGTGTGGACTCATATACACTCTCAGGTGTGTTAGTTTAACACTGGAGATTTTGTCGTGACTAAGAGCCGTAATTAACTGACAAGCTGAGCCATATCGCATTAAATATCGCTGGCGATATGTCCTCGATATTAACGCGATATGGCTCAGCTTGTCTGTGATCTACGGCTCTTTGTAGTTAATGCCGCTCCATCTGAAAGCAGGTGAAGGTGATTTACTGCTAATCAAGGAACCGGCTTTACTGATTAGGTGCGCATAACAATATCGTTCGATATATCGCCCAGCCCTAGTATATAACCCAATCAGCCGTTACTTACTCACCATACAGCCCTTGCCTTGAGTACCTTATTGCTTTTATAAAACGGTTAACACACAGTACAAATATTAAAGTAAAAAAATATGAATTAGTGCAACTTCCATGAAGTAAAATCACTAAAAGCCTTCCTTCCGCTAGAAAAAAATAGTCCCTGACCGTGAACAGCAACAACGCTCCAGTGTGTAAAATGCATGAAAGTTCAAATAAACACAACAGGAACGGCAGTGTTGTGCAGTGATACATAGAGCCGTTGGGTGAAGCAGTCATAGCCATGTTTTACCATGATAACAGCTATTGACCAATCAGAATCAAGGATTGGAACTAACCATTTTATAATATAGGTTAAGATATAGGTTAAGAAATAATCTATTATAAAACTTAAAAATTGTGATTCACATTTCTTATATCTCTTTGACTAAATTGAACTTTCTGGCATAATTCAAGACATTCGTTCCCACAAGCACCAATAATCGGACAAAATGGTAAATTTCATGAGATTTACAACAAGCTTATTTACAAGTAATATTGAGATTAATAGTGCACGATGCATATTAACCTTTGATGTTGAGAAACTTCTTGAAGATCTTAATGATTATATTCTGATTAACACAAGTCTGTTCTGCCTCCTGTCTGGTCCCGCTGAGCTTTGCTTCATAATAACGCTTGTACTCAGCCTTTAAACTTTTTACTCTGATTCAGTCGTTCCAGCTCTTTGATCTTTTCTTTCTCCTGCTCAGATGCTGTTAATGCCTCTATTCTCTCCCTTAGTTTCCTATTTTCTTCAGTATATTTGGACTCAAGTTCTCTCTCTTTTCTCCTGTAGTTTCTTCTCGTACAGTTTCTTCAGTTCCTCTTCTTTAGTTTTCAGCATGTAGATCAACTTCCTGGTAAGAGTCATTGGTGTAAAATCTTCCTCCATTATCAGAGACCATGTCATCTATCTTCTCCAGCAGCTCCACAACCTGATTACGGTCCTCCATGTCTTTATTGTTGAACACGTGATATCTTCCTCCACAGCGACTCAGGATTTCTTTGAGATCATCACTGTCTTCAATGAATTCTTCAATAGAGTCGTCTGTCAGTTGATCACCGTGTGTGAAGAGGATGAGTGTGTGTTTATCTGCTTCTTCTCCAAATATAGCTCTGATCTTCTCCACTGAGTTTGTCTCTTCTTTAGTTAATGTCTCCAGTTTAATGACCAGGATGATGGCGTGAGGTCCAGGTGCCGTCATGTTTATACACTTACTGATCTTCTGTTTCAGGAGATCCTCCTCTGCAATATCAGTGTCAAACATACCGGGTGTATCAACCACTGCGATTTCTCTTCCAGCCACTTCTTCAGACTGTTTCCCACACTCTTTAGTAACGGATGAACCACTTTTTGCGGCTCTGAAGGCTTTTCTGCCCAGGATGGTGTTTCCAGAAGAGCTTTTACCTACTCCAGTCATTCCCACCAACACCAGTCTCAAACACACTGAGAGAAAGAGAGAGAGAGAGAGAGAGAGAGAGAGGACATCAATAAACTAAACTGAACTGATTGTGAATTGATTCAAAAACATTAGTGAACGTTTATACTCACTATTAGGTTGATCATAAATAAAGCTGCTCCTTCTACCTACAAAAAAGAGAAAACTATTTCATGCACTTCCTTTATTTTGCTAATGGAAATAATCAAAATAGGGCTGTGAGGCATTTTTTGATGTAATACAAAGATTAAATCATTAAGATATCTGATTAGTTAACATATGTCATGTGATCAACATCTCTTTACAGCATTAAACATTCAACAAAACATTTCCAAACTCAAAACACCACTTCTTTTTATACTATTCGACATTATAAAGTAGTGAACAGTCCAGATTCAAGGCGGCTTGTTGCATAGGAATTCACAGCACGTTTTGTTGTCATTTCAACCATAAGTCATTATAAATGTTAGCAATTGCTTTACAGGAATCCTCTGTTAATATAAATTAAAATAAAATAACTGACAACACGAAGTAAGTAACGATGAAGAAAAGCTCTAATAAATGGAGGCCCTTTTTCTGAAAATGGAGGTAAACAGCCTCGCTGAAATCGAAAGTAAAACAGACCGAAGACTGGAGAAAACGCACACTTATCTGTCAACGCATTCATTTCGATCAGATTTAGTCTAAATGTGTTACTTATAGAAACTTACCTAGTGTGGGGCTTGAGGAGGCCATGGTTCGCATTAATGTAGCCTAAGCCACTCGCGATGATAATGGCGAATCTCTCCAAGAGCGCTGCGATGACCGGAAACGGTAGCGAAAACGGTCGCGAAAATAAAGTTTTAAAAATTAAATCTTAAATTCCTCCAGCTATCACAATCTGCGAAGCCTTGAGGTGTAAGATATAGCTGAGTAGTGCCAATTTATATGATTTTATGTCGAGAGCTAATGTATGATTCTTTTTCCATGTCTGCTGCTTACGTAGGGGAGTGTCACTATGGAGCCCCTGAAGGGACAAAAAGATCGAGACGGAAGTAAACATTTTTGCGTTTTCTCACAAATTATTTGAATTTTACAGAGCCCACAAAAGGACATGTTTGTCAAAAATAAAAAAAAATAAAAAAAAAATAAAAAAATAAAAATAAAAAATTATTGGAATTCTCTGACAAATGTTTTGTATTCCCTGTGAAAACCTTGTCAACGTTTGCGCCAGGAAACAAACACAGAGTTCAAAAGTTTCTTGGAGGAAAGCAAAACATTTGTGAGAGAAAGCAAAATCACCACGTTTCTTTTTCTCCCATCCCAGCTAAAGAAGGTTCTTATAACTTTGGCAAACATTCTCTTATGGTTCTCTAAAAGTTATCGAAATTGTAAGGTCCACCCATTGGCCCAACGACGGAATCCAACGGCTGGGCGAAGGGATAATGCGTGTATGTCTTTTCAGCGCTCTTGCGACGTTCACTTTATTAATTAGAATTTAGTTTCAATATTACTTTAACTCTACGCATAATCTGACTCCAATTGTTTACTGATGATCAAGTTTTGATTGTGTTTCTTATTAGAAAGTAATCATAAATATCGATTAGGATTTAATTTAGATCTTTGATTATTCAGAGTTTCTTACACTTTCAGTTATTAATTCATTATGGACCCGATACCGCACAGAGATCACGTCGGCCATATCGTGTTTCTCACGGACACAAACCTCGTCAGTTCTGAATTTAGTCAGAGGGTGCAGGGTTAGCTAATACTTCTTAAGTCGGTTGCCTACTGCTCACTCGTACAAAAGAATGTAGTTTATTTTAGCCATTTCCATACAACTTGCTAAATCAGTGATAGACAGAAATCAAAAGGTCTCCAGAGGACGTGCCTACTGCTCCATTCACATCTGTGCCTTTAGTTTGACCTATCCTGCAAGATTTGCGGTAGCACCAGCCTCCTATAATTTACTAAAATAATGACTTCAGAATACTTCAGAATAAATCAAGATGTAACATTTATTTCACATTTATGTCAGGTAAAAATATATCATGCCAATTACACAAGCAATTAACCGCCAATTCAGAAATAATAAATACATGACATCAATTACTCAAAGATGATTCTAAAAGTAAGCAATGTATTCCTGACAGAGACGCACAGTAATGTGTGAGTGCTTTCCACCGGGAAAACACTGACACAGCACTGTATGGGGGTGTTCCTGGTTACAGGTTCCCGAAGACTGCTCTGTTACCTAGCCTTAAATACCCAAACCAGAACAAAAGGGTTGTACCAATATCTATCAGAGTTTGTTTTGGGTCAATTCCTGTACCCCAGGGGGTACCACCTGGTCTCGGGGAGAGGAGAGATATCTTGAAAAGACATCACCCATGGAGGGGAACAAGAGGATTTTCCTAAGTTCTCAATCTTTCTCCTATTTCCAATGACTGCACTGAAATTAAGACCATTTTACCAATCGCACTTAGACACTTAAAATGATACCAAACATGAAAAGGGAACACCTTAGATTCAAATGATACATCATATGTGATATAAGACATTTTCAGTGAACTTTTGGTGGCTTTCAGGTCAGGGGGAAAGGAAGGGAGAAGGGAGAGGGGGATGCAGAGATAAGGTAGAAGAAACGTTTGGACAGGACAATATCCTGTGCTCTTTCTTTGCGATCTTCTGTCCAGGGTGCATTTTATTGCTTTATGAGTTTTATCTCAGCTTTTGTCTTCATCAGGAAAATCAGTTCTTACACAATTAATCGCACATTTTTATCTATTCTAAATGTCTTTTGATTTCTTTTTGTTCCATTATTTTTTTCTCATTTTAATGCTGCTAAAGTGGATTGGCTTGTTTTGTGCAAATGTTTTTTTTTTTTGAAAACAACATTGGAATAATGTTCAATTTCACACTAACATTCTCTCTTTGAGCAAATCTCTCACATAACGTAACACTGTCCATCAATATAAGGGTGAAAGAAATACTGACGAGGTCCTGATATTGACGAGGGGGCGGAGAATTCGCATCATCTCTGTGTGTGTGTGTGTGCTTGGCCATCATCAAGTGGTGTTTCAGACTGGACGTGCTGCGAATGATGATAGCTCAGTTCACAACGACAAAACCCACAGATCACTTTGCAGACATCCCAAGTCTCCCGGATGTTCCAGGAGTCTCCCGCATATTGATAGCGTCTCCCTGATGGCCGGAAATTAGTTAAAATCTCCCAGAATCTAGATCGAGATAGACCCAGAACATACTGCGCACATAACATATAGTGCAGCGCGTGCATGGCAGAGAGGGAGAGAGCGACAGACCTCTCGCTGTCATGCATGTGCGCATGTTATGTGCCTCGCGAAAGCTAGTCAAATGAATTCTTGCAGGTTGGGATTGTCTGACTTTGGTCTTGTCAATGGGACAATTTGACAGCTTCTTAAAAGTAAACTTTCAATTTAGAATCTTACTGGCATCTCATTTCCAGGGCTCTCAAGTTTTGAAGACAGGCAAGAGCTGACATTCCCCGCCCCAATGGGGGGGGGGGGGTGTTGTTGGTTGTTGGGGGGGGGGTCGTTGGAATGTGGGTGTTTCATTAATAATATTAATATTAGTGTTTTTGTGTTGTTATTAATTGCTGAGACTTGCAGAAATGTATGCACATGTGGCCCGTCTCCTCCTCTAATGGGCCTACCCTTTTGGCCACCTCTCTGGGCCAGCATCCTCTAACCTAGCCTTTTTAGGGGGCTTTCCTCTCAGGGCGAATGAGAGGATGCTAGCATTGCTTTTACCTGACATCTTTGAAAGACATATATGCAATGATTAATGCATCCATGGCCAGGATAATTATAGAATATGATTAACAGCAGTCAAGTTGTCTTTGTTTGTGTCAAACAATTTGTAAATTTGTTGTAACATTAAAACAGGAGATCTCATGACTTACTCTGCTCAGTGATATTCGGAGCTCCAGTCGTTTCCTCTGCGGGTGAACGAAACTTTTGGGAAGAGATGTTGTTGCAGAATCACGTGAACAATTCCTTGAAATGCTTTTTTATTGGTTGTTGCGTTAAATCTTACCCAGATACAGTAGTGCTATTTTCTGATTGGCTAAAGTTGTGTCAGCCCTTTCCTTTTTTTTGATTGGCTGATAAAGCGACAGGCTGCGAGAGCAGGCGAGGCGCGCGCGCTGCGCGTCCCACTATGAGAGTGAAGCGGCTAGAGACAATTTGGGCGCTGCGGCATATTAAATATATGATAAATAGTTTTTTTGCGTGAGAAATACAATGTGTGGCGGGAGTGCGTGACAAAAGACCGAAATGAGTGACTGTCACGCTCAATGCGTGACGCTTGGAGCCCTGCATTTCGGCGTCTCGCGCTCGTCATCCACTCAAAGCGTAAACGTTACTATTTGGCTGTCTCGCAAGCCAAAACGAAGTGTGTGCGGCGTGCCTGTTGTTTTGTTTCCGGTCTAGCTAGATCCGCTTGCTCTTTGGTCGATAAAGCAAAAAAAAAAAAGCATGTGAAAAAAACTACAAAGTTTGCTAGGACAAAAAGAGTGTTAATCGCGCGATAAAAAAAACTTAACACCGTTAAAATGGGTTTGCGTTAACGCCGTTAATAACGCGTTAAACTGACAGCCCTACTTACTACAGTAGGCTATTCCATCTGTTGCTCCTCGAAATACCAGCACTTCTGAGGTACATTTTTGATTATTATTATTATTACAATAGTATTATTTCTCACAGCGCCGGCAAAGACGGTGCTAAACAAATACAATGATCTGATTAAACTTGGTGTGTTTTCTCAAGCTGATATGGGGGCGTTCACAGTTTGCATGGATTGCCTCAGATCATTTGGGTTTGTATAGCTCGCACTCTACGTGGTCGGGGCCACATTAAAATAATTAGCTGAGAACGATTGACATCTCTCTTTTCATACAGATTACATGAACAGAAAATATTTGATTTAGTTTTGAATTAGATCATTTAAAAGTACACACTTGAATGATTATGAAGATATATTGCTCATGCCTGGGTGAACAGTATTCGCTGAGTTTTGTTTAAGTTTAGAGACATGCTGCAAAAAAAAGTTCACCGAGATGCAAAGGCAGAAGTAATTTTCTTTGTTTATTTTCTTTATTTTACAAAAACACAATGTTTCTATCGCTTGTAAGTGGGCACATGAAAGACATTTACCAGTTAATTTTTTTCATATTTCTTAAAAGAGTAACTAAACCCTAAACCAACTTTTTTTTAGTTAATGATCTGTAAGAATGGATCTTTATTAATACCAGTCATTGATTCGAGTAACTTTTTTGACATTTGTGTATAACGTTTTTTATTTCTACAATATATGGTGGAAAAAACGTTCGGGAGCTGCTGTCTGATTCTTAGGTTTCCAGAAATCAATTTTTTGTAGGACCAATCAGTGAACTGAGGGAGTGGCTGAGAACAATGAACGTTGATGTAGTGCGTCAGTTTGAGTTCAGTAATGGCAGCGGAGAAAGACGTGAGAAAAGCTATTTGGTCCGTTGTTGTAAAACTGCCGAATATACAAAAGTTAAAGCCGGAGCAAGAACAATGTTTGCTCAGTTTTCGTTGGTGGCCATGATGTTGTGGCCCTCCTCCCCATGGGATTTGGGAAAAGTTTGATTTTCCAGCTCACTCCGCTAGTGGTGAATGAGTTAGCACGACCACATGTTAGCGATTGGCTATGGCAGATCCTGAGTCACTCTGGGCAGATGCAATCGTTTTGAACTTTAACAGAGAACCCGCCAACAAGGAAGTAAATTCTCAATGGAGAACGGCTTCTCTCCAGTGTGGATCCTCATGTGAACATTAAGGTGACCTGATTGACTGAAACTATTCCCACATTGTTTGCATGTGAACGGCTTCTCTCCAGTGTGGATCCTCATGTGAACATTAAGGTGACCTGATTGACTGAAACTATTCCCACATTGTTTGCATGTGAATGGCTTCTCTCCAGTGTGAACTCTCATGTGGATCTCAAGAGTATGTTTGCTTGTGAAACTCTTTCCACACTGAGTGCATGTGAACGGCTTCTGTTCGGTGTGGATCCTAATGTGAGCATTAAGGTGTCCTAATTGACTGAAACTCTTTCCACACTGAGAGCAGGTGAAAGATTTCTTGTATTTTCTTTTCTTTAAAAGTATTTCTTTAAAAGTAAAAGTTTTTTTTTCAGGTTTGACATGATGTTCCTCCTTCACTTCTCTCAGTTCTTCTCTCTCCTCCTTCACTTCACTCAGTTCTTCTCTCTTCGTTTTCTTCCATCGAGGTCTGAAATGGAAAGAAAAACTCTCATTTTTAAATATTCTAAATACTAAAAATAATTCAAAGAGAGAAATATGAATGGATATAAAAACGATCACAGATGTAACAGACAACTGCTATAAAATACTACAATAATTTATGTCTTTTTATAAATTAATTATACATCCCTGAAACTTTCCATGAATAAGGAACACAGATCTTCCCGTTATAAAACATTATAGGCACAAATGCCATGTTTCTGTTGTGAGAACTATTAAATATGTTGGATCAATCACACAGTAGGGCTGTCGCGGTTATGGAATTTCCCTTGGGGTAATGTTGAGTGGCTCAATAGCGCAATGTGTGGTATTACGGCCATTTATTTATTCTAATTTATATGTATTTGTTGCTATATAAATAAAGTTTACGATGTGAACAAAAGCGAGGACATTTTCAGTAACCAGCTAAATAGATGCTACAATACTCTATCCTGATCGTTTTCAATAATCGTAATTCCAACTCTCAATGTAACCGAAACTAAACAGCGTCTACAGTGGCCTATATGCGCATTGAGAGACTTTCACTCAGCGCACATATTGTTATGACAACGGACTTTGAGCGAGTCATTGAACCGTTCATTCAACGAACACGTTTAAAAAAGCTGATTTATTAAAAGAGATGTAATGAAACAAGATGTTAATTATTTTTAACTTTGAGGTTCAACTTTTCAAGGCTCAGCTGAACAGCAATGCATCGCATGGATAGCGCTGAAGCTGATGCTTCACTTATTAGAGACCAATGTGGCACTGATTCAATGCGTGACTCACTGATTTTATTTCCCGTGGCTTCCTTGTGCTGTGGGATGTTGACCAGCGCTGCTGCTGACGCGCATTTATGGGTAATTACCCGTGAAAAGAACGTTAAAAGATGATAAGACAAATATTTCGCTTCCCTTTGACACGACAAGCTTTTCACGACTTCAAAGACAGACGCAGGTAATCGCACGCGCTTCTGCCAATCTCTCTCATTCACTGTCTGTGTGAAGCCTGTAGGCTACACATCACCATGATAAACAGTCTTGTTATCATTATGAACTTGTTTAACATTCACTACACATGCATTAAGTTCAAAACAAGAAGGGTATAGCCTTATTAAAAAAAAAACGTGAATATCGCGATTGCTGCGGTTGACGTGCAATCCTCTGCAGTTGACTTGTCAGAAGCGCGGTACTACAATATTGAGGTTATCGTGACAGCCCTATCACACAGTTATCTAATGTGATATGAACATTAAAATACTGCCATATTTTGACACCAACATTGAAATTTAAATACATTACAAACTACTAAAACGAAAATTAATATGAAACTTCACTTTACTGACCATTATTGTTTAAAAAAAAAAACAGAAAGTTTTGCTGCCATTTCACAGTTGAACTGGATCTAAAAGTTAATATATGCTTGAATGTTTCTAACATGAATGTTCTCCAGCATCATGAATGAATGAAGAATAAACACCAACCTCTTTGTTCTTCAGGATCTTCAGTGTGTTTCATTCTGCAGGGTTCTGGATCACTCATGTTCTCACTGTCCTCTTTAATAAACTCAGTCTTTGCAGATTTCAGCTCTTCCTGATGCATTCATACTCGTCTTTCCTTGTAGCTGATGGGAATATTCCAGCATTAATTGGAGAATGGCAGTGGGGGAGCTTCACTGATGATGAATTACAGTGGGAGGAGCTTCACTGATGATGAATTACAGTGGGAGGAGCTTCAATGATGATGAATTACAGTGGGAGGAGCTTCAATGATGATGTTATCTGCCAAAATATAAAACAAGTTACTGAGTTTGTTTTTATGCTCATGGACAACAGATTAAAATAATGTAAATTCTTCCATGGTAAGAAAAGCAGTTAAAAAGCATAAAAAGAAATAAACATAGGCTACAGATACCTCAGGTAACCAACAAATACTCTCAGCCTGTTTACACCAATGAAATAGTACTTTGCAGGAGATCTGAAGACATCAGCATAATAAATGATGTGAAAACAGGAACTATTGTCATGAAATAAAGAGTGTTTTCAGCAGATCTGTTAATATTGATGATCCTCAGACTATCAACACTCATTCAACAAGCCATTCAGGATTATCAGCAGATCATCTCACTTTATTCCGAGTGTTTGCTGTTAGAAACACATTATTTGAGTCAGGATACATCATAAAAGCCTGTAAATCAGCTCTACTGAAAGAAAATACAGTTATTTTTCACAATATAACATGGATAAATCATCAATAATATAACAAAATTTTTGAATAAATAATCTATCTTTACGAACCTCTACAGTCAAATAATTAGCCTACAACACCATAATATGTGAATCTAAATATATTTTAACTTTAAATTAATTAATTGCAATAAAGTAATTTAATCACTAACATGTTACTGATTTGGATGTACAGAATATAACAATGATGATAAAACTCAAAACACAAAAATAACTTACATTTCCAGTCACACTTCTCTAAATGTAGTTTTTAATGTGGTTTTGCAATATTTGGCAGTGTTTTCTAAAAATTGTTAAAAACCTTATTACACTAAACTAGGTTAAATTTTATTCCACATTAAATTTCTTGTGTAGAATTATATTTTTATGAAAAATACTTGTTAAACCAATCAAGTGTTGGGGGCGTTAAGTAATTCTCTCAAAACCTGTATTAAAACCAGATATTTTAGACTTGGTCCTCAAAAAAAAGGGCATCTATGCAAGTAATTTGCCTTTTTTTTTATTGTAACCCTTTTATGTTTTAAACTATATAATACACAAAAAAAATAAAGTCATTGACCAATTTTACATAGACATACATTTTAAAGTAATTTTAAGTAAATGTATTCTGCCAAATATAAATGTAGACAAAGAAATAAAGGTAAATATTAAAATGGCAACAGCAACACTTGAGATAAAACAAACGAACACACACTCGTTCAGGTCTGAATGAACTCCACATAATTCTCCTCAGGCTCGCTGCTGCTGAACTAAATGTGTATTTCAGGAGGAAGACGCTAGAAAAGACGCACAAGTATCGCTGTGATCGATTAAAACAATACAGAAATGAGTCTGTTGCTTAATCAAACTGTATAAAGTGTGTGTGATGGGTGTGTAAATATGAGAAATACCGTGAACTGCTCTCTTCGCCTCAGAAGACTCGAGGCTGAAACTCAATGAGGGAAAAAAGAGACACGGCGCAAGCCGTGACGTCATCGGCATCCAACGCACGCGCGGACGGGACCTATCTTCTTGAATTTATCCAAACCTTTTTCATTATGGATTTCTCATTTTGCTTTAAAGATGTTTTCTTTGGTGTGGTCGACCTTAAGACGGACAAGGAAGGAAAGTATTTCATTATTAATCTTTTATTTTTACTTGCTAAATATCACAAAATGTAAGTTCAGGGGCTCTAAACCCTTCTTTCCTGTGTTTGAGAGTGAAGTCAATGAATACTTGGACTCCATAAGATACTGTTAGGGAAATTTTAATCTTACATGTATTACATATGATTATTAGATCTTATGTTTTGCCTCCTATATGTAACTACGGAGGAATGTCATATGGATTTGAAGGAAGTGATTTGTTTTCTCTTATCAAGAGTGGAGTTAGGCACCAGAGAACCAGCTGGGGCAGAGGTCATCTTAGACGGGGAGGTAAATCTAACCTGACATCATGAAATCCTATGGTTTGTGGAAATTTACAGAGAAGGCTTGGCCTGCAGTAAAATGACCTTGAGGGAGAACTATTAGATCTCACCCCAGTCTGTGTTCTGGGCGTCACTCCACTTCGCAGTTATCTGTGTTGGTGACTGAGCCTTATTGTTCTTGCAAGAATAATAAACCTTTTTCCTTTTTATTAATTTGACTCTGAGTGTCTCTTACGAAGTGATGTCTGTTTACTGAATTTTTGCCTCAACAATACTCAAAGAACTGTAAAGCTCTGAAGACTGTGCAGATATACTCAAAACTTGTGACATCGTGTGAGTGAATGAAATTGGAACTCTTCATACCGGTAACTATATGATATGCTATGAATTGAACTGCTTGTTGATTAGCCTTGCTGGACTTTGCAGACCCCACTGGATATAATTTATTCATGTATGTACTTGTCTATTTATTTATTTATTTATGTATGTATAATTAATTTGTGTATGTATTTGAATGTGTTGTTTGTATCTGCAAATGCTGTCAATAAAAATAAATAAATAAATAAATAAAAACGGGACCTATCTTCTTCTTCTTTAGGAGTTTTATGGTGGTTGGCAAACCAGATAAAGCATTTTCTCTTTTCTGTGTGTTTTGAAATATGCTTTTTACTGACAATGTATTAATTAGATCAGCCTCATTAATAATTCACGCAAAAAACATGATTCACACATGCTGACAATTCCACATGCATGAAACCTAATTCACGTACACACAAAAAAAATCACGTGCTTGAAAAAATATATATATTTACAAAAATCCATTCACATGTGCAAAATAAAATTATATATTCAAAAAATACATTTCACAAATGCAAAACACAATTCTTAGAAATACAACTGTGGACAAAAAACTTTGAACGTTTAAAATGTACGAGTTTATCCTTGAATGTGCAAATTGTCATTCACGTACGAAATCGTCTTGGATGTGTGTGTGTTTGAGACTCTCCTGGTAGCGCTCTCCTCCTACACAGAGCAGTCGTACTCTTTAGCCAATCAGATTTAAGCTTTTCGATCGACCAATCAGTTATCACGTGAGTGTGTGGGCCCTACCCGCATGTGACGTCATCAGCTTTCGACCACAGTTCATGGATGAGCAGAGGTAAGTGCAGTTTATCGGTTAGATTTCTGTTTACTAAAGTTAACGAAGTTTGAGATCAGTTGAAGCAATAGTTCATTAAAGGGATACTTCAGCTCTGGGAAGATGAATGTGTATTTAATATTGGTCATTAATATAGTAGAAATGTGAAATTATTTTCTAAATTTAAGCTTTCTAGACTGAGAAAAGGCAGAAAATGTTTTTTTTACTCATGTGGCTGAAAGACAACAACTCCCAGAATGCAGTTACTTTGCTGCCCTTCAGAGGCCACTCCCAAACCACGCCTACCGGTTCCACAGACAGAATCCAAAAAAATGGATACAACTAGGCTTGCTTTGATACATCATGAGTTATTTGATAAATTTCCATCGAAATGGTGCTAAATTGCATTGTACCGGGATGTACTAGCCTAATATAACTCAACTTAGACTTTCACATTAAAAATATGTGATGCGATCTGGGAAAACCCACCACATGGTGAAATTTGACATATTACAGGTTTTGATATCATATTAAAGCTGGGTTCAAGCCCTTTCCAAATCTGTTTTTATTTATTTTATCGGTTGTCTGTAACAAAAGTTATGGTCATCTGAAGTTGGCTGATAGCTATGATTTTCAGAAACAGAATTTTGAGAAAACAAGTTTAAATAAACTGTCACATCCTGCTAGCGCGACGTCTGGCGCTCCCCTTTTTATTGCCTTTTTTTCATATCACATATTTTAGTAATCATCATAGATTAGGTATCATTCGAAAGCTTACAAACTCAAAATTCAACCTGTGAAAACCGTTTTGAAATTGGACGATTGAGAGGCGAGCAAGGTCTTATAAACGAGCAGCTTCAAACTCTGTTCTCTTGTGCTTCGCATCACACCACACGATAACGCTGAATAAAAAAAAAAAAAAAAATTGCGTGCCGTTGTAGTTCACCCAGGACTGGACTTTATTCTGTTATGTGGTTTATTTTTATAGGTGAACTGTCTTTGTAGTGTTAAGAGAAGGAGAGCTAACAGAGAGCTTTACGGGAGATTTGTGTATACCCCTCCGCTCCGCCTGCGTGCATGTTATTAAAGAGAAACTGCAGTCTTTTCAGCTGGTCATTATAAATCACTATTTTTCTGCACTAAACTAGTGAATTTTCCCAAGATATATTCAGAGATGATAAACAAGATGTTGTAGAATAATATTTAATAAAAAACAAATTTTGACAAAAACTGACTTTCAGTCTATTTTTAGACTTTACTGAAAACGTACCAGCGTAACATTTCCGACTGGGTTTCCCAGTTTGCATCACATATGATGCAAGGCAGGACCATGTCAACACAGTAGCTTAGTAGCTCTACTTATGAACTGTTTTCCTCCAATTGAAATAACTATTTCTCTTACTATCACTATTTTTAAGCTATACATTATCTAGGCTAATCCATACTCTACTAACACTAAAGGTTTATAAAAAAGAACCACAACCAATGTGAGTTATAACTTTTAATTAAAAAAAATAATTAACATTAACACTTTTACACTCAAAGATCTGTGGATTCAGCGATCTCACCAGAAGAAAATGGCATCGCTGAGATTTGCGACAGTGTGGTGGATGTGGGTGAGCCTGGGTCAGGTCAGTTTGAGTTTTTATTAAATGAAATTTGTTTACAGTAAAGAATACACAACAACATTCTTTAGGTTTAATAGACTTTATTTAAACTTTCGTTTGGAGTTAAGTGCGCACACTCTTTAACGTTTAGTTTAAGTTTATTCTTACCGTTCTTTCTGTTTGTTTGTTTGTTACGGCTGAGTCCCGTGAGCTGGTGCACCATCAAAAGGGGCTCGAGTGGAAACATCGGGACGTATATATATGGTTCCGGCCGATGATCGGGCCAAGACCATTCCGGTTTCTGCTCTGGGGGAACTCCAAGGAGCTATTCTTGCTTGCTTTTTCTTTTGTTTGCTTATAAGAAGTACATTTATTAGTGGAGTCATTTGATAGTATTATTTGAGGTGTTTGTTTATGTATGTTGGGTGTTTTCATATGTGTTTATTGTGTGTAATGGCCATTATATGTCTGTGTATCCCCCTTTGTGTGTTAATTGGTGCTGGCCACCAAGGTATAAATGTGGTAATTGTTTCTGTATGTGGATGAGTGTTCTGTGAGAGAACAGGTGCTGTAGGCCCTGGGCCTCTGTTAATGTTTGAGAGGCAAATGCAGTGACCCACTGTTATTGTATTTTTTCTTTTTGTTTTATTATTGATTTTTTGTTATGTTTGGTTTACCATCATTGGGTTAGCATTAGCTTTACTTTCGTAACCCCCATCCTACGGAAATAAACCCCTGAAACGTTTGCAGTAGCCTGCTGCCTCCGTGTTCTTTATCCTTTACTGGTCACATCTATCACAATTGGTGGCAGCGGTGGGATGTGCCGGTGCAGGGGGCCAGCAGTGAATTTTTTTTTTTCCTACTTCATTGGTCAAAATGGGACCGAAGAGAGCAATAAAGGGTGATGAGATGGGGACGCTCAGCTACCAGGAGGAGCTGCTGCTTGAGGATCCACCAGTACTCACAGAATTTGACAGTTGAAGAGTTACGGGACATGTTCAGTGCACATATGAAAATGCAGACAGACGACGACCAAGTCAGCGCGGCAGAGAATGATGGAGGGCTTTACATCAGTTCACGTCCTTCAGGAAGAGGTCATCAGAATTACACCGACTATGTTTATCCATCTGGGCGTCAATATACTCCTGAATCAAGGGACTGAACAGGTAGATGTTGGGCTCACCATGGTTGTAAGTCAAGTTGAAGAACAGCCAAGGGCTATGACCGAGCCGCGTCTACAGCCGCTTGAATGAAGACGATGATGTGGAGCATTTCCTCACAAATTGAGCGGATCGCCACTGCATGCCGATGGCCAAGAACTGACTGGGCAGTGAGGTTAGTGTAATTACTTACAGGCAAAGCTCGTAACGCTTATGTGAACATGGATATTAATGAATCTCTTGTCTATGATGAAGTGAAAGCAGCTGTTTTAAGGAAATATGATATTAATCCTGAGTCCTATCGTTTGAGGTTTCTGTCCACAGATGTAAGAGCGGATGAGACCCCTAAGGAGCTGTATGGTCGTCTTAAGGACACTTTTAGAAGTGGATTCAGCCACAGAATCGGAGTAAGGAGGAGGTTGCAGAGGTGATTATCTTGGAACAGTGTTTGGGTGCTTCTCCAGAGCTCCAAACATGGGTAAAAGAACATAACCCAGAGACAGCACAAGAGCTTGAGCTTGCAGATGTGTTTGTCGCAGCATCAAGACGAGGTCAACCCTGGTCTTATAATCAAATGGAAGACATTCAAAGACCCAAAAAGACCCAGTAAGAGATCAAGTAACACCCCCAAAGACGAGTATGACGGGAGGTAAGTTTGTGGGTGATAATGGTGGTCTTAGCGGGAAACTGAGTGCTAACATTAAAACTATTGTGTGCTATCAAGTGTGGACAAGAGGGGCATACTGAAGCCTAGGTGTCCTAGTAGATCTTCCACACCAGCAAATTTGTGTGGACTATCTAGACCTGATGTTCCTACTTGTAGAGTAAAGAGTTCCTTGCATCATGTAACTGTGGGGTTGAATGGACAGGAAATAAGCGCAATGGTGGACACTGGAAGTATGCAAACATTGGTCAAAGCGGAGTTAGTGCCTGTCCATCTGTGGAACCTGAAGATCTCCAGTGGCAATTAAATGTGTCCATGGTGACGAAAGGTACTATCCTACAGCTAGTGTTTATGTAAAGGTGCAGGGACAATCTTTTCTGTTGGAAGGAGGCCTTTCACCTGAGTTGCCCTACCTATGGTACTGGGTCAAGATCTGCCTGTTTTGTTTGATCTTCTTCCTTTGCAGAGTTGCAATGCAGCTATAACCCGGGCCATGGCCAAGAGTAGTGAAGAGGAGGTAGGATTACTGGGAGCTTTACCTTTTCTGAGGCAGAACTGGAAGCAGAGCCAGGAAAGACACGTAAGTCCAGGAGTCAGAGGAAGCGTGAAAAGTTTCGACATGCATTGGTGAGTGAAGGAGAACCAGTCCCTGAGAACACATTGGGTTACAAAATACCTAGAAACATAGTAGAACTGCAGAAAAATGACAAAGTGGTTGGTCCCTTGTATAAGTGGGTGGAGAAGAGGTCATTAGCAGGTCAGCCAGAGGTGGAAGGAAGACAGGGAGCTCTTTTACCTCCGTAATGGTGTCTTGTAGCGCAAAAGGAGTCCTGAGCCGCAGTTGGTAGTCCCCAGGGAAGGTTGAGAATTAGTCCTTTCCTTGGGTCATTCCAGATCCCTGGGCGGGTCATTTAGGTAGGCATAAGTCAACAGCACGAATAATGCGCTGACTTCTATTGGCCAGGTATGAGGAAGACATAGCCACATACTGTAGAACTTTGTCCACAGTGTCAACAGACTTCTCTACGGGTTCCTCGAGGGCACCTCTTAAGTCTATGCCCATTGTTGGTGTCCCTTTTGATCAGTTAGGTATGGATATTTGTTGGGCCATTAGAGAAGACCAAGGCAGGAAACCGCTATATGTTGGTCATTACAGACTATCGCCACAAGGTATCCCGAGGTTTTTCCCCTAAAATCCATTAAGGCTAGAGCGGTAGCTTCTTCCCTTATACAACTGTTCTCTAGAGTAGGTTTCCCTAAACGTATAGTCACAGACCAAGGATCTAACTTTATGTCAGAGCTATTAAAACAAGTGTATAAATTGTTGGGGATAACAGGAGTAAGAACCACCCCTTATCACCCACAAACTGACGGGTTAACAGAACGCTTCAATCAAACTCTGAACAAAATGCTACGCAAGTTTGTGGTGGACGAAAGTGGCGATGGGATGAGTGGCTCCCATATCTGCCTTTTGCCTACAGGGAAGTTCCCCAGGCCTCGACTGGATTTTCCCCGTCCGAGTTACTATACGGACGGGAAGTGCGGGGACCGCTGGTACTGCTGAAGGACATGTGGAAAGGAGAACAGGACAGTGTAAGTGCCACTCCGATTGTTGATTATGTGGTCCAGATGCGTGAGAAGCTGGAAGCCATGGGGTATCTGGCCTCAAGAGCATATGGCTGAAGCACAAAAACTGCAGAAGACCTGGTATGACCAGAAAGCCAGGACGAGAAGCTTTGAACCAGGTACTCGAGTATTGGTGATGTTGCCCACAGATGCGAGTAAGCTGACTGCCAAATGGCAGGGTCCCTTTGAAGTTCTGAGGCAAGCTGGGGCCAGTTACATATGAAGTTGCCACTCCGGGTTAGAAAACGGTCCAAATGGACTTTGCATGTTAACTTGCTCAAAGAGTGGTTTCCCAGATCAAGGGATGCAGGGGCTTTCATGATTCGAAAGGTAGAGGATGAGGAAGAGGTAGAGTCCCAGTATCTTCCAGTTTCAGCTCCTTCCAGTCTATCACTGAGTCACCTGTCTCAAAGTCAACAAATTGAAATTCAGAGGTTGTGTGATCCCTAGTTTTTCAGAAAAGACCAGGACATACCAACTTAGTTGAGCATGGCATAGTGCTCAGAGAAGGAGCTTGCCCAAAACGTATGAGCTATAGAATACCTGAGCGGCTCCTGGAAGCTTTGCGGATGTAGTTGGATGAAATGTTAGCAATGAAGATTGTGGAACCATCAAAAAGTGAATGGTGCAGCCCAGTTGTTTTGGTGCCCAAAAAAGATGGCAGCCTACGGTTTTGCATTCGATTTCAGATATCTCAACTCTGTGTCAAAGTCCCCTGAAGGAGCTGTATGGTCGTCTTAAGGACACTTTTAATAAGTGGATTCAGCCACAGAATCGGAGTAAGGAGGAGGTTGCAGAGGTGATTATCTTGGAACAATATCTTCGGGTGCTTTCTCCAGAGCTTCAAACATGGTAAAAGAACATAACCCAGAGACAGCACAAGAGCTTGAGCTTGCAGATGTGTTTGTCGCAGCACGAAGACGAGGCTCAACCCTGGTCTTATAATCAATGGAAGACATTCAAAGACCCAAAAAGACCCAGTAAGAGATCAGTAACACCCCCAAAGACGAGTATGACGGGAGGTAAGTTTGTGGGTGATAATGGTGGTCTTAGCGGGAAACTGAGTGCTAACATTAAAACTATTGTGTGCTATCAGTGTGGACAAGAGGGGCATACTAAGCCTAGGTGTCCTATAGATCTTCCACACCAGCAAATTTGTGTGGACTATCTAGACCTGATGTTCCTACTTGTAGAGTAAAGAGTTCCTTGCATCATGTAACTGTGGGGTTGAATGGACAGGAAATAAGCGCAATGGTGGACACTGGACGTATGCAAACATTGGTCAAAGCGGAGTTAGTGCCTGTCCATCTGTGGAACCTAAGATCTCCAGTGGCAATTAAATGTGTCCATGGTGACGAAAGGTACTATCCTACAGCTAGTGTTTATGTAAAGGTGCAGGGACAATCTTTTCTGTTGGAAGTAGGCCTTTCACCTGAGTTGCCCTACCCTATGGGTACTGGGTCAAGCTCTGCCTGTTTTGTTTGAATCTTCTTCCTTTGCAGAGTTGCAATGCAGCTATAACCCGGGCCATGGCCAAGAGTAGTGAAGAGGAGGTAGGATTACTGGGAGCTTTACCTTTTCTTAGAGGCAGACCTGGAAAGCAGAGCCAGGAAAGACACGTGAAGTCCAGGAGTCAGAGGAAGCGTGAAAAGTTTCGACATGCATCTGGGTGAGTGAAGGAGAACCAGTCCCTGAGAACACATTGGGTTATAAAATACCTAGAAACATAGTAGAACTGCAGAAAAATGACAAAGTGGTTGGTCCCTTGTATAAGTGGGTGGAGAAGAGGTCATTAGCAGGTCAGCCAGAGGTGGAAGGAAGACAGGGAGTCTTTTACCTCCGTAATGGTGTCTTGTTGCGCAAAAGGAGTCCTGAGCCGCAGTTGGTAGTCCCCAGGGAAGGTCGAGAATTAGTCCTTTTCCTTGGGTCATTCCGAGACCCTGGGCGGGTCATTTAGGTAGGCATAAGTCAACAGCACGAATAATGCGCTGACTTTTATTGGCCAGGTATGAGGAAGGACATAGCCACATATGAACTTGTCCACAGTGTCAACAGACTTCTCTATCGGGTTCCTCCTAGGGCACCTCTTAAGTCTATGCCCATTGTTGGTGTCCCTTTTGATCAGTTAGGTATGGATATTGTTGGGCCATTAGAGAAGACCAAGGCAGGAAACCGCTATATGTTGGTCATTACAGACTACGCCACAAGGTATCCCGAGGATTTCCCCCTAAAATCCATTAAGGCTGAGAGCGGTAGCTTCTTCCCTTATACAACTGTTCTCTAGAGTAGGTTTCCCTAAACGTATAGTCACAGACCAAGGATCTAACTTTGTCAGAGCTATTAAAACAAGTGTATAAATTGTTGGGGATAACAGGAGTAAGAACCACCCCTTATCACCACAAACTGGACGGGTTAACAGAACGCTTCAATCAAACTCTAAACAAATGCTACTGCGAGTTTTGTGGTGGACAAAAGTGGCGACTGGGATCAGTGGCTCCCATATCTGCTTTTTGCCTACAGGGAAGTTCTCCCAGGCCTCGACCTGGATTTTCCCCGTTTGAGTCACTATGCGGACGGGAGTCGGGGACCGCTGGTACTGCTGAAGGACATGTGGAAAGGAGAACAGGACAGTGTAAGTGCCATCTCCGATTGTTGATTATGTGGTCCAGATGCGTGAGAAGCTGGAAGCCATGGGGTATATTGGCTCAAGAGCATATGGCTGAAGCACAAAGACTGCCAGAAGACCTGGTATGACCAGAAAGCCAGGACGAGAAACTTTGAACCAGGTACTCGATTGAGTGATGTTGCCCACAGATGCGAGTAAGCTGACTGCCAAATGGCAGGGTCCCTTTGAAGTTCTGAGGAAGCTGGGGCCAGTTACATATGAAGTTGCCACTCCGGGTCAGAAACGGTCGAAATGGACTTTGCATGTTAACTTGCTCAAAGAGTGGTTTCCCAGATCAAGGGATGCCAGGGGCTTTCATGATTCGAAAGGTAGAGGATGAGGAAGAGGTAGAGTCCCAGTATCTTCCAGTTTCAGCTCCTTCCAGTCTATCACTGAGTCACCTGTCTCAAAGTCAACAAATTGAAATTCAGAGGTTGTGTGATCCCCTAGTTTTTCAGAAAAGACCAGGACATACCAACTTCAGTTGAGCATGGCATAGTGCTCAGAGAAGGAGCTTGCCCAAAACGTATGAGCTATAGAATACCTGAGCTGGCTCCTGGAAGCTTTGCGAATGGAGTTGGATGAAATGTTAGCAATGAAGATTGTGGAACCATCAAAAAGTGAATGGTGCAGCCCAGTTGTTTGGTGCCCAAAAAGATGGCAGCCTACGGTTTTGCATCGATTTCAGATATCTCAACTCTGTGTCAAAGTTTGACTCTTATCCGGCTTCCAGAATCGAAGATCTCATTGACCGTTTGGGTAAAGCCAATTATTTGACCACTATTGATTTGGCTAAAGGTTATTGGCAGTGTCCCGTTGCAGTGCGAGGTCCCGGGAACTGACAGCATTCAGGACCCCTTGGGGCCTTTATCATTTCTGCAAGATGCCCTTTGGCCTTCACGGAGCTGCTGCGACCTTCCAACGGCTCATCGATCAGGTACTTTCAAATTTGACTGGATTTACATCTGCTTACTATAGATGTACATTGTCATTTACAGTTCAACTTGGGAAGAGCACCTGAAACATCTGGGAGTTGTAATTAACCACATTAGATCGGCTGGGCTCACCATTAATCCTTCCAAGTGTTCCATGGCAAAGGCAGAAACGGAGTACCTGGGTATGTGATCGGACATGGAGTGATTAAACCTCAAGTTCAGAGAATCCAGGCAATAAAGAATTGTCCCGTACCTCAGACGAAGTCTCAGGTAAGATCCTTTCTTGGAATGGCTAATTGGTACAGGAGGTTTGTACTCAACTTTTCTGTGAGAGCAGCTGTCCTCACAGATTTAACTCTAAAAACTGCCCAAACCAGATTCGGTGGACTGAGGAGGTGGAGCAGGCTTTTCAGGATCTTAAGAACGCACTGTATCAGGGGCCGGTCTTATGTTGTCCAAATTTTGATGAACAATTTATACTGCAAACTGATGCTTCAGATATTGGAGTAGGAGCAGTTCTTCTCCAGGGGACGCAAGAAGATTCGACACCCTGTAGCCTACATCAGTCGCAAGTTGTTTCCCAGGGAGGTTCAGATCTCCACTGTGGAAAAGGAGTGTTTGGGAGTAAAATGGGCCCTTGATACACTCAGGTATTATTTGCTTGGACGTGAGTTTGTGCTTGAGACGGACCATAAAGCTCTTCAAATGGATGAACCATATGAAGGATTCAAACGCCCGAATCACACGCTGGTAACTGTCGATCGAGCCCTATCGATTCACCATCCAGCACGTCCCTGGTCGAGATAACGTGATGGCTGACTTCCTCTCCCGCCTGCCGGTGTGAAACCAGAAGTGGCGGAGTGTGTGGTGGATGTGGGTGAGCCTGGGTCAGGTCAGTTTGAGTTTTTATTAAATGAAATTTGTTTACAGTAAAGAATACACAACAACATTCTTTAGGTTTAATAGACTTTATTTAAACTTTCGTTTGGAGTTAAGTGCGCACACTCTTTAACGTTTAGTTTAAGTTTATTCTTACCGTTCTTTCTGTTTGTTTGTTTGTTACGGCTGAGTCCCGTGAGCTGGTGCACCATCAGAAGGGGCTCGAGTGGAAACATCGGACGTATATATATGGTTCCGGCCAATGATCGAGCCACAACCATTCCGGTTTCTGCTCTGGGGAACTCCAAGGACTATTTTGCTTGCTTTTTTTTTTGTTTGCTTATAAGAAGTACATTTATTAAGTGGAGTCATTTGATAGTATTATTTGAGGTGTTTGTTTATGTATGTTGGGTGTTTTCATATGTGTTTATTGTGTGTAATGGCCATTATATGTCTGTGTATCCCCCTTTGTGTGTTAAATGGTGCTGGCCACCAAGGTATAAATGTGGTAATTGTTTCTGTATGTGGATGAGTGTTCTGTGAGAGAACAGGTGCTGTAGGCCCTGGGCCTCTGTTAATGTTTGAGAGACAAATGCAGTGACCCACTGTTATTGTATTTTTTTCTTTTTGTTTTATTATTTGACTTTTTGTTATGTTTGGTTTACCATCATTGGGTTAGCATTAGCTTTACTTTTGTAACCCCCATCCTATGGAAATAAACCCCTAAACGTTTGCAGTAGCCTGCTGCCTCCGTGTTCTTTATCCTTTACTGGTCACATCTATCACAGACAGCAATAGGACTCTATATCTAGAAAGACTGTATATAGAAAGCCCTCACACCGCCAGCTTCATAATATTGGGCCCAGCGCGGTCTCACTCCGGCAACCTTTTGTTCCTCCATCTACCGCAACTTGTACAGGTAGCCGCGAGCATCCGATTCTCGCCCGCGCCAGCTCGAGTCTTCTCACTCCGGCCGCTTGTTCCTCTATCTCCCGCGACTGTTTATCGCTGTATTGCAACTCGTACAGGCAGGGCCGGTTCTATCCCTTTGGTTGCCCTAGGCGAGATTGATTTTAGCGCCCCCCCCTCCCCATTTTTTATTATTTTATTTTTGGTACATTTAAGCATATTTTTTTTCGAACTTATTTGTTGGCCAGTTGTGGTCTGTGCAATATCAAATATTAAAAAATTCTAAACCTAAAATTGTGTATTATTTACAGTATGTATTGTTCTACTATAGTAATGATAATTTTTTAAATAATATATTACATTTTATTGGTGTCTCCCACATTGTCCCACAGCAACATTAGAATAGTGTAGATAAGTGTACAATGTTTTATAATAATAATGTATTCTATATGTGTCCAATCCATTTAATTAATTTAACATATTTAATATTGGGTGCATCCAAGTTAGGCCTATTTTAACTTTTTTTAACACAATAGTTACTTTTCCCTGGTAATTAGTTACTTTTATAACGATTTAATTCAGTTACTAACTCTGTGAGAAGTAAACAAAATGCTCTTATAATCACTCCAAAACTTTTTGAAGAATCATCTGTAATAAAATGCTACAAATAACGTTCAAGGATATTTCTATCATTCTAGTTGCATTGTTTTATCTGTGTAATGTAATGTAACTTGTTGTAGATAAATTACAATTATTATTATTACCTGGCTGCTACAACTAAGGGGGTTTTGGAGTCCCAAATGTTGTGCATTTTAATGTTTAATTCATTTTTAAATCAAATTTATATATTAAATTCATCAATCTGGTGCAATTCAGTGTGCAAAAGAGAAATTCAAACCTCTATTAGTTACAGTGTCTGTCTACATTACACTTCAACATAATAGGCTATATTGTAAAACAAATGCAATGAAAAATAAAATAAACTTTCATAATTAGTTTTGTACAAATGTCTATACTTGTAAGTAAGCTATAGACTTGGAAGCAACTCAACGCCGGCAATTAAACAAAACAAAACAAATGTGCTGCCGATGTACGAGTTTTATGGGCCGTTAAGACAAAATAAATAAATAAATAAAAGTAGGCTATGAGATGTCTCGGCCCAAAAAGCACGTCGGTCACCGGGAATCTGAATTAGGCTGCTATACCAAATACACTTATTTTCGTTTGACACTTTAATGGCTGAGATGAGAAAGGCTTACCTTTATACTGGACTTTCTTTTTATTTGGTTGCTTTCTCTGTGTTCGTCCCTGTGGACCAGAGGGTTTATTTATACCGCTTCATTTCCGATCAACGCGACAGCAGCTGAGCACTTGCCCAACGTAATGCAACCCCCCGGAAAAGATCGACAATAATCATCAATTCAATCTAATAATGTGGCTGAGGGGCGCCTTAGGTTGACCATGTTTAATAAACATTTTTCTTTTCGCTTCTCATTCTAACTCTGTGATTTCTCGATTAATGGGGAGTAGCAGAGAATGTGAAGTAGGTCAAGGGGCGACGTTAGAGCGTGCACCCGCGGCGCCCCAAACATTTGGCGCCCTGAGGCAACCGCCTAGTCCGCCTATAGCAATCGCCGGCCCTGCGTACAGGTAGCCGTGAGCATCCGATTCTCGCCCGCGACAGCTCCGAGTCTGTCTCGCTCCGGCCACCGCTTGTTCCTCTCTCCATCTCCCGCGACTGTTTATCACTGATTGCGGCTCGTACAGGTAGCTGTGAGCATTCCATCTCTCGCCCGCGACAGCTCGAGTCTGTCTTGCTCCGGCCACCGCTGTTCCTCCATCTCCCGCGACTGTTTATCGCTGTATTGCGGCTCGTACAGGTAGCTGTGAGCATTCGATTCTCGCCGCGACAGCTCGAGTCTGTCTCATTCCTGAATGTCTCATTTAGATCAGTTGGACGTGGCTGTGGTTACAAGAGGTAAAAACTAGTGCTTAATCGCATTAATTTCATAGTTAACTCGTGATTAATCGCACATTCTTCATCTATTCTTAATGTCTTTTGATTTCTTTTTGTTACATTTTTTTCTCATTTTAATGCTCTTATCAACATGGAAAAGTGGATTGGCTTGTTTAGTGCAAATGTTTTTTTTATTATTATTATTGAAAATAACATTGGAATAGTGTTCAATTTCACTCTAACATATATAGCCTAAATAATCTCACACAATGCAACACTGTCCATCAATAAAAGGGTGAAAGAAATACTGACGAGGTCCTGATATTGACGAGGGGTGGAGAATTTGCATCATCTGTGTTTGTGTGTGTGTGTGTGTTTGCTTGGCCATCATCAAGTGGTGTTTCAGGCTGGACGTGCTGCGATGATGATAGCTCAGTTCATAATGACAAAACATACAGATCGCTTTGGTCTTGTCAATGGGACAATTTGGCAACTTTTTAAAAGTAAACTTTACATTCAGAATCTCATTGGCATCCATTTCGGCGTCTCGCGCTCGTCATCCACTCAAAACATAACGTTACTATTTGGCCGGCTCGCAAGCTGAAACGAGTGTGTGCGGCACAAAACGTCCTCGCGCTGCGCTCCGAAACCCATTCATTCAATTGCTTGCGCCGCGCGAGGACGTTTCGTTGCTTCTTCGACCAAAGCGCAAGCAGATCTAGCTAGACCGGAAACAAAACATCAGGCACGCCGCACACACTCGTTGGGCTTGCGAGCCGGCTTTGAGTGGATGACGAGCGCGAGACGCTGAAATGGATCAGGACGCATGCCGTGTCCTGTTGCAAAAGTATGTGAAAAAACTACAAAGTTTGCTAGGACAAAAAGACCGTTAATCGCGCGATAAAAAAATTAACGCCGTTAAAATGGGTTTGCGTTAACGCCGTTAATAACGCGTTTAACTGACAGCTCTAGTAAAAACGATATAAATACTATTCATTTTTTTTTTCACACAAACCGCTCGTTTTCGTCGTGTCTTAGGCCATCAATGTGTACATTTATGAGTCATTTAATCATGTTTAATTTGGACTTCTCTGTGCATGCTCTTTGAGGTGGACCCCCTAAACCTGTATTACTATATGACTGATAGACAACAACGGTTTGACCAAAAAATATCAAAATTGAAAATACTGTGGAAACAAAGACACCTACATATTGAGGTAAGCTAAAACATATCAAAATTAATTTCAAAGTGAACTATCCCTTTAAGGGTGACTTACTCAGACTGCTGTCTTATGTTTTGTATATCAGAGTAAATCCAGTGAAACCACTGCCTGTTGTCCCGTGTCTCTCAACAACGCTACACAACGCAGAAACAAGTGATTTTATCACTGGTGTGGCGAGCCACCGGTTACATATGCTCAATCATGTAAATTTATAGCAGTAAAAAACATTTCTATGGACAAAATGCATCTGAAAAATAACAATGTTGGTGAGCACAGGAACCATGTTATTTTAATTTTATTATAAATTTGTGTTTACATCTCTCAAATTGATTTTATGTCGCTTAGCTACAGAGAAACTGGTAACCAGGCAACGGACAAGTGACCAATCCTGAGTGGCGATGTCACTACACACATTCTTCCATCATGGTTCACGGTTAGCCAAGTGTGCTGAGAGTTCAGGGCCGAGAACGGTTTGTAATTGTGTCGTGCCATACCAGGCTCAAGTGGAAACACAACTGGAACCTTTTCCGAAGGTAGAAAAGCTGCGTTTGTTTCTCAGCACATAAAGATGAACTACTTACTATGGTCTCAGACTGTGGTGATGCGGTTTCTCCACTGTATGGATCTGCATGTGACGTTTCAGGCGAGCTTTAAAAGAGAAACTCTTTCCACACTGATCACACGTGTGTGGCTTTGAATCTCTTGTCACAGTGTGAACACTTTTAAGGTTTTCTCCAGTGTGAATCATCTCATGTGTTTTCAGAGCTGATGACCAGCCGAATCTCTTGTCACAGTGTGAACATTTGTAAGGTTTTTCTCCAGTGTGGATCCTCTCATGTGGTTTCAGATTTCCTAATTGACTAAATCTCTTGTCACAGTGTGAACACTTGTAAGGTTTTTCTCCAGTGTGGATCATCTCATGTGTTTTCAGATGTGACTGAATACTGAAACTCTTGTCGCAGTGTGAACACTTGTAAGGTTTTTCTCCAGTGTGGATCATCTCATTTGTTTTCAGATGTGACGGAATACTGCAACTCTTGTCGCAGTGTGAACACTTGTAAGGTTTTTCTCCAGTGTGGATCCTCTCATGTCTTTTCAGATGTGATGGAATACTGAAACTCTTGTCGCAGTGTGAACACTTGTAAGGTTTTTCTCCAGTGTGGATCCTCTCATGTCTTTTCAGATGTGATGGAATACTGAATCTCTTGTCACAGTGTGAACACTTGTAAGGTTTTTCTCCAGTGTGGATCCTCTCATGTGTTTTCAGACTATGATGACTGACTGAATCTCTTGTCACAGTGTGAACACTTGTAAGGTTTTTCTCCAGTGTGGATCCTCTCATGTGTTTTCAGATGTGATGGAATACTGAATCTCTTGTCGCAGTGTGAACACTTGTAAGGTTTTTCTCCAGTGTGGATCATCTCATGTGTTTTCAGAGCTGATGACACACTGAATCTCTTGTCACAGTGTGAACACTTGTAAGGTTTTTCTCCAGTGTGAATTCTCTGGTGTTCGTTTTAAATGATCAGCTGTAATAAAAGTCTTCCCACACTGAAAGCACATGGTACTCTCTCACACCAGTGTGTATTTTCTCATGTATATGTAAAGTAGACAGCAGTGAAAAACTCTTTCCACATTGATCGCATGAGAACGGCTTCTCTCCAGTGTGGATCCTCATGTGAACATCCATATATTGTTTGGTTGTTAAGCTCTTTCCACACTGAGTGCAGGTGAAAGATTTCTTGGCTCTTCTTTTCTTTGAAAAGTTTAGTTTTATCTTTTAGTTTTTGAGCGACTCAAAGGTTTTTCTCCAGGTTGGACATGATGTTCCTCCTTCACTTCCTCAGTTCTCTCTCTCCTCCTTCACTTCACTCAGTTCTTCTCTCCTCCTTCACTTCTCTCAGTTCTTCTCTCCTCCTTCACTTCTCTCACTTCTTCTCTCTCCTCCTTCACTTCTCTCAGTTCTTCTCTCTCCTCCTTCACTTCTCTCAGTTCTTCTCTCTCCTCCTTCACTTCACTCAGTTCTTCTCTCTCCTCCTTCACTTCACTCAGTTCTTCTCTCTCCTCCTTCACTTCACTCAGTTCTTCTCTCTCCTCCTTCACTTCTCTCAGTTCTTCTCTCTCCTCCTTCACTTCACTCAGTTCTTCTCTCTCCTCCTTCACTTCACTCAGTTCTTCTCTCTCCTCCTTCACTTCACTCAGTTCTTCTCTCTCCTCCTTCACTTCACTCAGTTCTTCTCTCTCCTCCTTCACTTCACTCAGTTCTTCTCTCTCCTCCTTCACTTCACTCAGTTCTTCTCTCTCCTCCTTCACTTCTCTCAGTTCTTCTCTCTCCTCCTTCACTTCACTCAGTTCTTCTCTCTCCTCCTTCACTTCCATCAGGTCTGAAATGAAAGAAAAACTTTCATTTTCAAATTTATTTTTACTTTTGATTTCATCAAAATAATTAGAAGAGAGAAATATGAAGGGAATAGTTGTTATGCCTTTTTATAAATTAATAATATGTCCCTGACACTTTCCATGAATGAGGAACACTAATCTTTCAATTATTATAGACAGTTATAGACAGTCATTGTGTCCACATAACTTTTGTTAATATTTTATTTAGTACATATAACTGTTAGGCATTACAGTGTGTTGATCATCTCATGCGTTTCCAGATTTTACGACTGACTCTCGTCACAGTAGCCTCTTTCCCACCAAGTAGTTTTAAGAACTTAGTTATAGGAACTGTCCAATTCTAAACAGTTCTAAGAACTACTCTCCCCCAAACTCGGTTTTGCTATTTGCGTTCGCACTGGCCAAGTGGCCATAGGAACTGATAGGAGGGGTAAGGGAGTGACACAAGCACAGTGAAAGTCTTTATGGTGTCATCACTAGACGAAGCCCGGCCACATACAACAACAACAAACCACCATGTAGGAGGTAGAGGTGGGAGGAAAAAAATATATATATTATATATATTATATATTATATATATATATCCAAGGATTCTGGATCGATTCTGAGTTTAGTTTAACCAGTTTGCTTTAGAAACACCCGCATTCTGCTTGCTTCCAATTCCTCACATAGGCCTACATACACCACTCGAACCTTCCGTAACATAATATTTCATAAAGTTCGGAAAGATTGAAGCGAATTACGAGGACATTCACAGGCTTCATTGCACGCGCTGTGAGAGTTTGATGTTACACTTGAAGTGTGCTGTCTCGCCCGTCGGTATATTTTCCTTACAAATGCTCTACGAAGTCATCATTTATGTGGTTTGGAATGCAGTGGACTTGTATATTTAAAATATGAACCTCACTATAACGGAAGACTGCTTTCAATTTCAAATCCTCACGCGCGCTTTGTTTGTGTAGTAGACTGCTCGCGCATGCCAGCTGTGCGTCTCCGTGGTTTAATGTACTTAGTGCAAAACTAACGTAAACACAGCCAGTTATGTCTTAAGGGATTAAACGGACAGGACAAACCACATTACTTCTTATATTTCAAAAGAGATGCGTGCGTGAATGCAGCTTAATAGATCTCCCGCAGTCTATGTTGTCATCATAGTAAAAAAACTACAGTAGGCTAAAGATGAAGAAAATTCACTCACAGTTCTTGAATGGAAAACTTTCAGATAATCTATAGGCTACTGAAAGCACTTTTTGTTTGTTGTTTGTTATGTTTCTATGCTCCTCTTTATTATTTGCTACTTGCTTGTATGTTTTGAAGTTATATTAGTTTAAAATTCTTAACATACAACTGTTTTAACTGTAAATATTTTGTAGAAAATTTGTAATTATAAAAAAAAAGTAGGCCTACTTAATTATATAAACTAAATTAATTAATAAAGGGGGGGGGTATATAAAGAATCGTTCTGGAATCGGATCGTGACTCCCAGAATCGGAAACGGATTCAATTGTGAGATGACCAAAGATTCCCACTCCTAGTAGGAGGCTATCTGAATGTTCCTGTTCTGCCCTGCCGGGACCTTAATGGCAGAGTACGAACGGCGGCGCTTAAAGACTATGCTTGAGTTCTGTACAGAGAAATACAGAAGACGAAGGCTCCAGCGTAATATGATGGACGAAGATAGAAGAGCAGAGCGCAGGAGGTAAACAAAATGACGGGTAAGTTTTGCTAGTATTAGCAATTAGCTGGTTGAATGAAGCGCGCTGCAAGTTATGTGTTGATAGTGGGCGTGACTTATAAGTTGAACCAATACAACGTAGACCTAGGGAAAGGGAACTAAAAAAGTCCTCGCTCTAGACTAGATACTGAAAGAGTTACTGTGCATTCATTCCGGACGCGAATAGCATGTCAAATTTGCGTCTACCGCGTCTCAGTTTGACACTTGACCACTTTGTGTTATTCAGCGCGTCAAGAGTGAAACTGACGGGTGACTCTCTCGATGAATGCTCGATCAACATAGAAAAGACGGCCGCAACGGGCTTTGGTTCTGATGCGCGTAAATTTCGCTTCAAACTTTTGTTTTTCACGTGTCAGAAGTCGAAACCCGTTGGCGGCCATCTTTTATGTTGATTAAGCATTCAGTCGGAGATTCACCGCACTGTATTTGCTCTGGAGAGCAGAACAGCGACGTGGGGATCATCGTCGCGTATTTGTGTCCACCGGACCCTTTGGAGGCGGGTTTTCAACTCAGGCAGCAGACGCGAATTTTGCGTCAAACGCGTGAAATAGCACTAACTAAATCAGTTCACGCTTAACACGCAGCAGACGCTCAATTCGCGCCATTATGCCGCAGGAATTTTTTAATGCGCAAAACGCGTACTTTGCATTGACTTACATTCAAATCATTCTGCCCTGACGCGCTATTCACATCCGGTGTGAACGCACCATTATAGGAACTACGGTCTAAGGTACTAAAAAGAAACCTCCAACTTAGTCCGGTCAGAACACAAGGAAAAAAGGGTTATAGGAACGTTAGGTTCTAGGAACTGCAAAAATCCCTCTGGTTGAAAGACCAGAGAAAGGGGAAAAAAAATCCCTCTGGTCGGAAGAGGGAAAAAATTCCTCTGGTTGTGAACACTTGTAAGCCAGATACAAATCCCACGTTTCTGAAGCAAGAACTATTAAATATATTTGATCAATGACACAACAATCTAATATGATTTTAATATAAAAAATACAAAATATTGCCATATTTTGACACCAGCTTTTAGGCCATGTCCACACTAATACGTTTTTGTTTGAAAACGTATATTTTTCTCTCCGTTTTGGCCTTCCGTCCACACTGAGACGCCGTTTTAAGTCAACAAAAACTTATCGTTTGGAAAACGCTCTCCAAAGTGGATAAATTTGAAAACGCCGTTTTCGCGTTGTAATGTGGACAGTGAAACTGGAGGTATTTCAAAACGATGACGTAAGTTTAGTCATGTGATCCATGTAGTACCAATAGATATTCATGTTTATTGGTATTGTGCCTGTTATGTGTTATTCATTTTTACACTATTGCTAAAATATGTTACTTTCTATGTTACTTAATATGTGCTATTCTTCATAGCACAGTACTGCAAAGATGACAGATAATGTAGCCTACTCACATTTGCTGTCCTGCGGCAAAACAGGAGAGCAGTTGCGTTTTAGACCAAACATATGGTGACTGAATGCGACCTGGACGCATCCGTGATAGTGAGATATTTTGCTAAATAAAATTATCCTGTTATGGTGCGATAACATTATTACTTATTTTCCCATCTGTATCATCTCAGTGAGCTTTTGTGAAGTTTCACGCATGCGCAGTAAAGTGAATTTAGAAGTTTCTCATCCATACTGAAACGTCGGAAAACCGCTAGTGTGGACGTTAAGAGCGTTTTTAAACAAAAACCCGTTTTCAAATCTATCAATGTGGATTTGGGTGGTATTAATGTGGATGAAGCCTTAGATATGTATACAATTTATGTTATTAAAAACATTTTTAATTATTAAGTGCTGGTCATGCTAAACTTTCCTTCCATTGACTTCATACGCATTTGAATCTGAGATACTGGAAACACTACAGAAGCCCTGAAACCGCAACCTAAAAAAAAACCAAAAAAAATCTAAAAACAAAAAAAAAAAATCTGTAAAAAAAAAAAACTCTAGCATTTTGAGATTAAAGTCGAAAAAATTCAAGATTAAAGTCAAAACATTCTGAGATTAAAGTCAAAATATTTCAAGATTAAAGTCAAAACATTTCGAGATTAAAGTCGAAACATTTCGAGATTAATGTCGAAACATTTCGAAGATTAAAGTCGAAACAATACAGAATACAGTCTTCCGTAGAAGCTGCGCGTGTGTGCTTGCCATTGTCTCACATCGCCGCACAGCACTGGCATTCATGGCCAATAGCGATTTTCACACTGTGTGTGTGTTTTGTTTCATCAAAGGAAAATCAACAGGTGCCAATCTACCAGCATTAGGCTACCATTATAGGACGTTATAGAATATACTGCGCCGGAATAGACTTTAGCCTATAGGAAAACCAACCCGGAAAACACTTTTCAGACTGGATGGAGAAATCCAGCTTTATGAATGAATGAATGAATGAATGAATGAATGAAATGAAATAGGGCATTCATATAGCGCTTTCATATATGCCTACACTCAAAGTGCTTTGCCAATCATATCAGAGAATCTCTCCTCAACCATTAGTGGTTATTAAATCTTCAGGAAATCACAGAATCCGGCCAAATGATTGGATACAGAATAGAGTTGTTCCGATTCGATACTGGTATCTGAAAATGCTGCCGATACCAATAAAAATTCTGGCATCGGTATCGGCGAGTACTTCTATCCGCGTACCATCCGATACCATTTTATTAAACAATGTTTAGTTATACACGCTAGGTTTGCTTGCCACTGCAAAACGGAGATCAACTCTTCTTCGCTGCTCTAAACAGTGGTTGCTAGTGGAAACACAGGAAGTCGTGCTGTTACCACAAGCAACCAATGTTTAGAGCAGCGAAGAAGAAAACGCGCGTGCGTGCGCCCTGGCATAATGTCCGCAGTTCGGCTGTATTTCAGACTGGACCAACAAGCCAGTAAAACGGCGACATGTCTCATGCCATACTGCAATTTCGAGGGGTAGAAGTATTAGCAACTTCAACACGAGTAACTTAAGCATTTGAAGACCCGTCAACCCGCAGAACACGATGGCAGACGGACATGAGCCGCGTCAGAATCAACAATCTCTGAAAGCTTCAATAAGGTTATGTTTACACGGAAACGATTCTGAAGATAAAACGAAAAAGTGGTGTTGCGTTATCACTTTTTATCCTGCATTTAGACGAGTGTTGGATGGGAATCCGCGTACAGATGGTGACGCAAAAGTCTGTGAAATTTAATGTAGAGTTAGAGTGCATACTACAACAACACCAAGCTTGTGCGCGCGCGCCTGGGTACAACCTTCACTGTCAAGCAGACCTTTGCGTTTTACCACCTACAGGGAACCCGGCGGTGTAGCGTTTTAAAGACTTCCACTCTGGAGGGTGGTTTCACTTTTTTGCATTTTTAAGCCCCAAAACGCCGTCGTCGTGTAAACGAAAGGCACATCCGATTAAATATTTTTACGTTTTCACCCGCGAGCGTTCTCGTGTAAACAGGGCCTCAAATGAAGAGAAATGTTTTCAAAAGACAGCCAATGAACAATAAATATAACCTACAACATGAAAGTTGTTGAGTTTATTATTCTGGATGACCAGCCATTTCATTTATTTAACAAAATTGTTTATTGATCTTCAGTTATAAAGATATTATTTTCTTATATTATTCATATAATCTTTTTAGATTCCTAGATTTATTTGTTGCAATTTTTTATATATATACTGTAGTTATTTATAATCTAAAATACCTTTTTTTCGTTTACTGTATTAGATGTGTAGCTGCATTTTAAGTTCTTTTTCACTTAAGATAAATATTGCTATGAAATGTTATTTAGATAATAAAAATACTCTAGTTCGCTCTATGTATTTGTTCATGTTTAATTTAGGGATAAGTTTGACGCACACCATAATAATTCTATCAATTCATACAGTGCTAGAATGAATTGCAGCTGAATAGTTCAAGTTCAAGTGAATAGATACTATACACACCCAGGTATCGGATCGGTACTCGGTATCGGCAGATACCCTGAGTCCAGGTATCGGAATCGGTATCGGGAAGAGAAAAAGGGTATCGGAACATCTCTAATACAGAATGATGCACTTATAATGTATCCAGAGCATATTTACGGTGAAGAGGGAGACCGAACGGTTACTGTTATGTTCTCGACCCAGATAGTGTTGACCAGATGAGCACGAAAACACCTCAGAAACACTGCCACTAGTCCGTGTGACGTGTGTAGAATTTTGTTGAAAGCTCAGATAAAAGTAAAAAGCTACTATTTTGTGTTTATCCATGGCAGTTCGACACACGCACGCGCTGTGCGCTCTGAGCCAGTGGACGCTGCACTGTTATGAATGCACAATGTTTCGACTTTATTTTCAAATGTTTCAACTTTAATCTCGAAACATTTCAACTTTAATTCTCGAAACATTTTCAACTTTAATTTTTCGAAATGCTAGATTTTTTTTTTTTCACCGATTTTTTTTTTTTTTTTTAAGATTTTTTTTTAACTGATTTTTTTTTTTTTTTACTGATTTTTTTTTTTTTTTTTTTTCAGGTTGCGGTTCAGGGCTTCCGTAAGAGTTCAAATGAATTTAATTTTTTGAATTTTTTTTTGCAGTAAAACTGAGTATATTGTACATTTGTACTTTTGGAATTATTATTATTATTTGTTATACCAAATATAGAAAATTATGTCAAATTGTGAATTATATAAAATAGTCTAAATATTTCCATTTAGTTTGACCTGATGTTGACAATCAATATGAATTCTCCATTTACAGACAATTTGTTTAAAAAAAAAAAGAAGACAGAAACTTTTGCAGCCATTTCACAGTTGAACTGTTTATCTAAGTGTGATGAAGTGCTTGAATGTTTGTAACATGAATGTTCTCCAGCATCATGAATGAATGAAGAATAAACACCAACCTCTTTGTTCTTCAGGATCTTCAGTGTGTTTCATTCTGCAGGGTTCTGGATCATCTCAAGTTCTCACTGTCCTCTTTAATAAACTCAGTCTTTACAGTTTTCAGCTCTTCCTGATGCCCCTCTTTACTTGTAGCTGATGGGAATATTCCAGCATTAATTGGAGAATGGCAGTGGGAGGAGCTTCACTGATGATGATTTGCAGTGGGAGGAGCTTCAATGATGATGTGATCTGCCAAAATATCAAATAAGTTACAGAGTGTGTTAACATTATTTATGTTAAAATAATGTAAATTCTTCCATGGTAAGAAGAGCAGTTACAAAGCATAAAAAGAAATAAACATAGGCTACAGATAGTAACCAACAAATACTCTCAGCCTGTTTACACCAATGAAATAGTACTTTGCAGGAGATCTGAAGACATCAGCATAATAAATGATGTGAAAACAGGAACTATTGTCATGAAATAAAGAGTGTTTTCAGCAGATCTGTTAATATTGATGAGCCCCAGACTATCAACACTCATTTAACAAGGCATTCAGGATTATCAGCAGATCATCTCACTTTATTCTGAGTGTTTGCTGTTGAAACACATTATTTGAGTCATGATACATCATAAAAGCCTGTAAATCTGCTCTACTAAAAGAAAATACAGTTATTTTTCACAATATAACATGGATAAATCATCAATAATATAACAAAATATTTAAATAAATAATCTATCTTTATGAACCTCTAGAGTAAAAAAAACTAGTCTAAAACGCCATAATATGTGAATCTAAATATATTTTGACTTTAAAATAACTATTAATTGCAATAAAGTAATTCAATCACTAACATGTTACTGATTTGGATGTACAGAAACTAACAATGATAATAAAACTCAAAACACAAAAATAACTCTTACGTTTCCAGTCACACTTTGTTGATGAAAATGAAAAATTTGAAAATATGAAAAATTTGAAAATATTGTAAAAACTTGTTTTAAAAGCATGCATCAGGTATGTTAAAATGTACAGTGCATTTATGTTTATGTAATTAAAAATTACATTTGAAACATTTTCTACAAAAGTAACACAAAAATAGATTTTATTAAGATTATTATTTTATTTAGAGAACCTAAATGTAATTTTAAATGTGGTTTTTGGAATATTTGGCAAGACGTGCTGAAAACACCTCTGGTTTCTAAAAATTGTTAAAAACATATTACACTAAACTAGATTAAATATTATTCCACATTAAATTTCTTATATAGTAGAATTATATTTTTATGAAAAATACTTGTTACACCAATCAGTGTTGGGAACGTTACTTCTCTCTAAACCTTGTATGAAAACTTGGTAGACTTGGTCCTCAAAAAAAGTCATTGACCAATTTTACATAGACATGCATTTTAAAGTAATTTTAAGTAAATATATGAACTGCCAAAGATAAATGTAGACAAAGAAATAAAGATAAACATGAAAATGGCAACAGCAACACTTGAGATAAATCACAGAAACGAACACACACTCACTCTGGTCTGAATGAACTCCACATATTCTCCTCAGGCTCGCTGCTGCTGCTGCTGCACTAAATGTGTATTTCAGGAGGAAGACGCCAGAAAAGACGCACAAGTATCCCTGTGATCGATTAAAAAAATACAGAAATGAGTCTGTCGCTTAATCAAACTGTATAAAGTGTGTGTGATGGGTGTGTAGATATGAGAAATACCGTGAACTGCTCTCCTCGCCTCAGAAGACTTGACGCTGAAACTCTAGAGATTCTCCAAAAGACGGCGCGAGCGGTGACGTCATCGGCATCCACGCGCGAACGGGACATTTCTTCTTCTTTTCGAAGTTTTATGGTGGTTGGCAAACCAGTTGAAATGTGCATTTACCGCCACCAACTGGACAGAAATATGAAGCGTTAACTGAGTGAACAAATAATCAAACAAAATAAAAGAAATAATAATAATGATAATTCTATTAAACTATGACAATTAATCATGTTTCCCACCTCATTAAAGCACTATAAACCCTCTTCTCTTTCTGTGCGTTTTGAAATTTGCTTTTTACTGACAATGTATTAACTATGGAGCCAGATCAGCCTCATTAATAATTCATGCAAAAAACATGATTCACACATGCTAGACAATTCCACATGCATGAAACCTAACTAACATACACACCAAAAAATTCATGTGCATGAAAAAAAATATATATTTACTTTATCGAGGCAAAGAGCTAATAAATGTAATGTAAACATTGTTAAGAAACATATATTAAGCATGGATATGAGGAAAAGCAGGTATTACCGAGTGTTGTTCCAGACCAGATGGATTAGAAAGCGGAGAGGCCGAAGCTTCGAAGGAAGAGGATGAAAGAATGCAAGACTTTGTATAAGAGGATTGTGAAAGGACTAAAGAATTAAATCATTGTGTTGGTTAAACTATGTCGATGAGATTGAATATGTAATGAAGAGGTTTGATATGTAATATGCATTATAAAAGTACAGTACTCATGTTTGTGTCAGAAGCCTCTCCATTGCTTGATGATCCAAGACTGACTCCTGGTGGTGTAACTGGTGAACTGACTCCAACTGATTACTTTGTGTGGAAACTTTGAGAAACTAAATATATAAAAATATTCTATAATTATTGTAGAAAAGATTGCCTGCCTATAAAGACCATGGAGTGGTCTTTCTTCTAGACTGTAAGTATGAATCTGAATACTGATCATCTAGTGTAGAATTTGACCAACTTTCCCTTACCTGAGAGAACAAAGAAACTAAGGAAGAAGGTGCTGATGATCTATATATAGGAGATGAGAATAGATCCCACACCATAAAACATACATAAGTCTAATCTTACTGTAGTACATTAGAGAAACAAAGTATGTAAAACATAAAAAACATAAAATGAATAAACAAAAATAAACAAAATAATAACATTAAACAGTACATTTTCAAGCCTTCAGTCTTCTTCTTCCTCACTCAATGGAGAGTAGACCGTTTGTCTTTATCAATTGCTTTCAATATGAATATAATTCTGCATTATCAGATGTTTGAGTGACACTATATGCACAAACTAATGTATTTACCTGTGAGAAGTGAAGAGAGAATGATCAAACCCAGCAGACACAGATCACACTGATCTGATATTTCTGTTTCTGTCCATCTTCCTCTTCATTTTATATAATTACAGCTCCTCCTCTTCATTATATAGAGTTAAAGTTCTTCTTCTTTATTATATCTAGTTACAGCTCCTATTGAAATTAATAAGGGGATTTATTGAGTATCATTTGAGTATCTGTTTGCTGGCCTGGTTTTTGAAATTTAAAAATGTTACCCTGTTCACCTGTAGTATTTCGCCTTAAAGGTGCCCTATAATGGTTTTTTAAAATTATTTTAAATGCTTCCTGGGTTGCCCTTATTATGTTAGTATGTTTTTTAGATAAAAAATAGTCATAATTTAGAAATAAAAGGCATTTTTCCTAGCCTGATTTTAGCCTCTGATCTGAACACTCTGGTTTGAAGGGGCGTGTCTGCTGTGTGTAACCGGCCTCTGCTGTGATTGGCTGACATGCTTGCATATAAAATAGCTATGTATTACATGTGAAACTCTCTCGAATAATTTTACTCCAGCTATTATACGTTTTTACTATTACAGCCATCGAGATTAACGAATCGTGAGATGTTTTTGAAGTATTTAGATCTATTCCCATCACATAAAATGTTGCTGTGTTGAGCATTGAGCAGAAGAGGACAGTCTGTCGATCGCGAGGATGAAGATATTATCATTGCAATGCAGTTTCTGCCTTCTCTGCTTTCACTAATGCAGACACGATCATGTAAATACAGTAGAGCTTCGTTGTGCAGTAGTAACGTGCGTCATTAAATTCATAACGAGTTTGGCAAGTGTCCAGATAAAACTTGCGGTGTGGAAAGATATTGATCGCTTTCTGTATATAATTTATTCACAATTATTATTTTTTTTCATCCTACTAAAAGAAACGATGTGAAGTCCCTGGCTTGACTTACTGATGCATAAACAGTACTGAACGATTTTGAGTGAAAGATTAACGTTACCTGTCTGAACTTGAAGCAACAATAACACATCAGCTTGATCCAGAGGCCAGCTCTTGGTCCAAGTTGAGGAAACAGTCGTCGGTGAAATGTTTGGAAATATCCAGAGGAAATAAAATTAATCCATTGTTTCTTCAGAGGCTGGGATGAAGGAACTAAAATATACTTTTGTGTTCATGTGTACATCCAAACACTGATCGACTGCCATGCTTCGACTGCGCAGCTCCGTCACGTAACTGAACATGGGCTGGCAATATGCAAATGTTAGGGGTCGTACATATTAATGATCCTGACTGTTGCGTAACAGTCGGTATTATGTGGAGATTCGCCTGTTTTTCAGGGGTGTTTTTCCAAAACGAGATTTAAGTAAGAAGGAGAAAACAATGGTGTTTGAGACTCACTGTATGTCATGTCCATGTACTGAACTCTTGTTATTTAACTATGCCAACATAAATTCAATTTCACATTATAGGTCACCTTTAATAAGCGTTTCTTGGTTTAGTTAATCAAGCACCTTAATTAGGGGAGAGGTGTAGACTTCATATTTAGACAAATTTGACACACCAGCCAGAGATCCTTTTAACTGTGACAAGGTGATTGACAGGCCAGTTTACGGTGGCAGATGGGGCATGTGTCCAGAACTTTGAGGGCTGGTCATCACCACACGCCTAAAGCGTCACCAAGGCACGCCCCGATCGGCCTAACGGGGGCGCTACAGCAGGCAAAAGTACGAAATGGCTCATAACTCCTCAACCATCGGGCGTCAGGCTCAATAATATTATTGGGAATCCTTGGCTCGAAGCCGGACAAGATGCATGCTCGGATTGGCTCTCCCTTCGCGCCAATTTCGAGTAAATTTTCTGAAAAACATACTTTTGAGAACTACACTGTTAACTTTCGTGTAGATTTAGCTGCACAGTACTGTAAAAGCCTATGGTACAATACTGCATATATATATTACAGTAAAATACCGTAATTTGCATTGCATTCTGGGTAATTTTGTTTGAGCGGGAACATTTTACAGTACATTTTAGTGTTGCTGTAACCTAGCTGTAACCTGGCTGTAATATGACAGGCAATAATACAGGGTTGCTGTTAAACACAGAGCGGCGCGCGATTGACTGACGTCAGAGAACAACTGCGGCGGTTTCACTCACTGGAAGCACAATCTCACTGCGGATATCTAGAAATTTGGTAAGTTAATTTTGACTTTTTAAAATATTATTTAAGGATTTTACGCTATAGTGTAAGCCTACATAGCTTTTAATGTGAAATGACAGTGGAAGTCGAAGCCAGAGACGTTTGCAAAACACTGTTGAGTTTGTTAACGTGCTACTCTTTCACCCTGCTGCTCCTGACATTTCAAATCACTCTGTGAATTAACATTAGCTCACGGTTTATTTCGACCAAAACAGACTTGGTGATTGTTGGATCGGTGGAAAGACAAATCGAGGTGGTCTTTATGAGTTTTATTTCGTTTCTGTCGAGTTTTAATTTAAATGTGTTTTACGATGGTCTGCGAGATAAAATGACTGCATTTGACTTGAAAGATCATATCGTTATCTCTGTAGGGAACACCCGAGCCTTTTAGTGGTCAAAACAAGCACTTCTTGTAATAGACATAACGTTAGCTGCCACATAGTTACATTTTGCTCAAACTGCTATATTTGCAGTCCGTTTCCCGGATGACGAACTTGATTATTTTACGAACTTTTATGACCAAAAGTCGTTTAGACACAAAAACGCATGAAAATAAGGCTTAAAAAATACTGCACTTTCATTAGCAACGCAAAATGGGTGATATGGGCTTAGAGAGATTGGCTATTGGTACCAGTTTAGCCTTTTACTTTATTTCTATTTAGGCGGGAGACCCAGTTATAGCATAATGATTATAATAATAATTAAAATATGAATAAAGGTGTAAATTGCTGAATAAACTTTATCAGAGTTAATGATCAATTAGGCAACAAAGACAAGTAAAATGCATGCCAAAAAAGCAAGTTAGAATATTTAGAGAGGTGAAGTGAAGCTTATTTTATTAACCTAACTTAGATGTATTGTAAACAGATTTATGAGATGTCCTTAACAAGCAACACATAACAGTTAACTGAATAATATTTATTTTGATTTCTTACAGCTCTACAGTGTGGAACAATTTTATTTACAGCCTGGGAAGGAGTTTTATGTAAGTATTTGCCATGTTAATACAATATTTTAAACTTAAAGTTTTGAAAAAACTAAAGATTATTATTATATATATATTTTTAAATTGGCTGTTTTTGTTATTTCTACAGAATTTTCTCTTATCCTCTGTCTGTCTGCTCATCTTTGGTGCTGTGGCTAACAGGTTTTGTCTTGCGTGTTTTTGTGTCATGTCTTTTTCAGTTTTGGACATCGGTTCAATTTTCGCCAGATTCCAGTACCACCTTAAAATCCCAGGCAAGTTTTAAGTATGTCCAGCTACAGCTGCAAGTCATGCAGTTTCTCAACCTCTCTCTTAAATGCATTCACCATACATGCCAAAGTTCACAGAAATGTGGCTAAGTACCTCTATGCCAGTGTTCTCAAACTTTTTCAGCCCAAGGACCACTTTATCTTCCATTTTTTTTCTGAGGACCACCTAACAAAATCCCACTCTAACACGCCCCAAAAAACAACAAAATTGTAAGGATAAGCTAAATTTAAGTTTAAATTTAACTCCTAACTGAGCTTTGACTGATACAGGCTTTTCATTTTTCTGTCAGTGAAGAAAGTAAACATAGGGTCAACTGATATAGGTTGATTTTGCCTATGAATAATTTTTCTCAGTACGTGTTTATTTACTGAAAGCTAAAGCTTTCTTAAGTTTATTAATGCATTTGTGGTGACCCACAAATAACACTGAGACATTCACCAAGGGTATATACCTTTAAGAGAGAGGGTTTCCGGTTAACGTTGTTGTGTCGATCTCACTGCTGTACAGTTCTGGTTTATTAAAGTGGAGAGTAAATTGACCGACGCATTCCCGTCTTGTCTACGACTTTTGCACTCTACATTGGTGACCCCGACGCGAGTTGGATACGGCTGAATTATGTCACACAACGACGGTGGCGAAAATGCTGCTGCTGCGGCGCCAGATGCTGTTAGCGGCGCGGCTAATGTTGGCGTCATACACGCGGCCACCATCAAGTTACCAGACTTTTGGCAGCATAATCCGCGGCCTTGGTTTCAACACATCGAGGCACAGTTCCAGCTGAGGGAATAACACAGGACGTTACAAAATATTTCCATGTGGTAGCGGCCTTAGATACCACTGACATTCAGCATGTGGCCGGCAAGGACAACTTCGTGGCCGACTGCCTCTCCCGGGCGATCACTTGGTTCCGTCCACTTGGGCCTTGACTACGCAGCTATGGCTGAGGATCAAACCGCGGACTCTGAGGTGCAAGCCTACAGGACGGCTCCCACGGCGCTGCTCATGGAGGATGTGGTGTTTGACACTGCCAACTCTACACTCCTCTGTGACGTCTCCACTGGCCAACCGCGACCCATGGTACCTGCTGGCTGGAGGCGTAAGGTGTTTGACGCTATACACTGTCTTTCCCACCCAGGGGTGAAGGCCTCAACCAAGCTGGTGGGGGCCAAGTTCGTCTGGCCGGGCCTGCGGAGAGACGTCAGGGCTTGGGCTGCTTCCTGTGTGGCATGCCAGCGCGCAAAGGTGACTCGTCATACCAAGGCCCCTTTGGCACCCTTCAAAGTGCCAGAGAGACGTTTTGATCATGTGCATGTGGACCTGGTGGGCCCACTTCCCCCCTCCCGTGGTTACTCCTACCTCCTCACCATGGTGGACAGGACCACCAGGTGGCCGGAAGCGGTGCCCCTGGCCTCCATTACATCAGCTGAGGTGGCACGGGCGTTCATTATGGCTTGGGTGGCCCGTTTCGGCACGCCGTCCGACCTCTCCTCGGACCGTGGTCCGCAGTTTACGTCGGAGCTTTGGACTGCGGTCGCCGAAGTCCTGGGAGTGAAGGTCCACCGTACCACAGCCTATAACCCGCAGAGCAACGGACTTTGCGAGCGGTTTCATCGGGACATGAAGGCCGCGCTCAGGGCCAGCCTCACGGGTCAGCGACTGGGCTGACCGCCTCCCATGGGTTATGCTTGGCCTTCGCTCTGCCCCCAAAGAGGATCTTCAAGCCTCATCGGCCGAGTTGGTGTACGGCCAGCCTCTGCGCGTCCCGGGAGAGTTTCTTCCAGATGCCACGGCCCCATGGTCGGTTGCCTCCCATCGTGCTGTGTCTCGGGACATTGCCGACGCTTTTGTTCCCATCCCAACGTCGCACCATGGCCTCCCCCAGACCTATGTGCCCAAGGATTTACCGTCGGCCAAGTATGTGTTCATCCGCCACGACGGACATCGTACTCCGCTGCGACCCCCCTATGACGGGCCCTTCCGTGTCCTGACAGGAGGGTCTAAGAACTTTGTGGTGGATATGGGAGGCAGGCCTGAGCGGGTGGCTATAGACCGGCTCAAGCCTGCTCACGTGGATATTCAGCGAACCCCTGCAGTTGGCCCTGCCCCCACGGCGGGGGCGCCCCCTGCGGAAACCTCAAACCAGGTGCCTACCCCGCCCCTAGCCCCTGGCCCCTCTCTTGTTAAGCGCAGCCGGTATGGCCGCTCGGTCGCGCCCCTATACGTCTGACTTTCTAGGGACTGTTAGTATCTGGACTGTTCTGTTTGGCACTGGTGAAATGCGTCCTATGTTCTGTTGGGGGTACCTGTTCGTTTTGGACTTGTTTATGGGTGAATTCTGGGGGGGCCTGTGTGGTGACCCACAAATAACACTGAGACATTCACCAAGGGAATATACCTTTAAGAGAGAGGGTTTCCGGTTAACGTTGTTGTGTCGATCTCACTGCTGTACAGTTCTGGTTTATTAAAGTGGAGAGTAAAGTTGACCGACGCATTCCCGTCTCGTCTACGACTTTTTGCACTCTACACATTCACAATATGTATAGGCTACACATTTATTATTGTTTGTATGCCTGATACAGGGCCGTAGACAGGGCTTGATAATCAAAGAGGACCTAAATTCGAGGCTTGGTAGGGGCTTAACATTTTTTAGTTATCTAATATGTGCATTTGAAGACACGCACGCACACACACACACACTGTTTCTGACGTGCTCTCACTCTTGCACCGCTGCGGATTGAGGATGAAGAACGCGCCAATCTGATTATAACAAGACTAAAGCGAACATGAATTGGCGTAGCCTACATTAATCACAAATTGTTAGGGGGGCCATGCAGAAGTTCAGGGGGTCCGGCCGAGCCGGCCCACCCCTGCCATAGGAAATTGCGTCCGCTGAATATGAACGCAGCACTGAGTGCGCCCGTCTCTGGCTCAGCGCCAGCACCAATGCGGGGAAGTACATTTGAATTTAGCAGTTGATCATGTGATGCACTGACCGTTCTTAATCACATCGGTGTGAATCGATCGACACTCCAGGGATCAGCCAGAGAAGACTGATCACACTGGTACGTGCGAAAAAACTACGATTTTGTTAACACTTTCCTAGTTTAGGTCATCTTTTCGCGGACCACTAGGGGGCGATGGCTATGATGGCGATGACCAGTGGGTCCGGCGGACTCACACTTTGAGAAATTACTGCTCTATGCATGTGGTGTACCCTGTGACGCCCTCTGCACTTTCAAGAATTTCCAAACTTTTAAGTCACATATGTATTCGAACACCATGGGCAAGGCAAAAGACTGGTGCCGACTAAAAAGCAGATTTCAACCCCAGAATGTTATACTGACATGCCAGATTTAGGATTGCAAATTCCAGAGCACTGTTTTTTCATGTCTGTGTGCACAGTGAAATTGTCAACACATAAGAAAATGTTACAAATTTTTCCTTTTTCGCAAGGAGGCGATGGAGTCCCTGTTCATACTGGCAGATGTAAGTATTGCTATCTAAGTATCTAAAACACATCTATTCTTTATTTGTAGTTGCTTCACATTCTGTACTTTGCTCCATGTTGTTTTAATATGTTTAGGTTACTGCAACCCAGGCAGACATTGAGGCACAGCATGTGATACCAGACACGCCCAGGCTCTTTATGCTTGGTAAGTATGTGGTTTTTCCCTTCAATTTATTATTTATGTTGACACACACTCTCTTACACATACCCATAATATTCGCACTCATACACATACTCGCACACTTTCTACACTCACTTACACAAACTCAGACACTCTCAAAGACACACTCACACAAACACACATACATACTGTACAAACACACTCATACATATACTCATTCACACTTTCACAGGCACTCACACACACACACACACACATGTACTCACAGGTGTTTATACAGCTACTGATTCTCAATCATACACCCACTTACTCACACATTCACAGACACACGAACATAATCATATACTCTCAAACATACACATATACTGTACATACACATATATATTGTACAGCTTGCACTTGCATATACACACACTCACCTGCACACACACACAGCTGTATCAACATGCTGTATGTATTTCAATTCACTGCACATATTATGCTTGATTAATATGTACAAACAGTAATAATGTAAATTGTACTATTAAGAATGGAGTGAAGTCATCCATGGAGTTTTTTGACATAAGGTTGTTTTCAGAATTAAACATTGTAGGTAATTAACATTGTGTTCTTTTATTTTAGGATATGGCATCATGACAGCATCCAGGTGGATGCTGTCCATCGAAGGTAAAGTTCTCTTGACACTGGAGAACAGTGACAACTTTATACTCTCCTTTGCAGTGCTCTTTGCAAGCTACTACATTTTAAATGTAGAGTACCAGGAGTCTGCACTTGTTCAAAGGCAAGTGAATTTCTTTCTGCATTTCGCTTTTGTATTGTTATTAAATTGGGTGTGCAACAGAACTAAAAGTAGCATATTTAAGCATATTTATTGACTGGTATGATATTTCTAACAGGTTCCTGGTCAGAATCAACCCTGAAGACAGCAAAGTTAAGTGTACTGCCAGACAGGAGGGAGTGAGCAAGAGGACCAAGAGGGGTGGTGCAGAGGAAGGTGACGACCATCAACCCTCATGTAAACACCTTTATTCGGTCCTTGATGGAGTTTGAGTGGAAAACTTCCAACTAGTTAGTTTAATGTTTCTCAACCCTGCTCCTGAAGGACCCCCAACACTGCACGTTTTCTTTGTTCTCCCTAATCAATCACACCTGATTCAACTCATTCAGCTTATTATCAGCTTATTATTATATTATTATGATGAGTTCGAATCAGTTGTGTTTGATTAGGGAGACAAAAGAAAACGTGCAGTGTTGGGGGTCCTTTGGCAGCAGGGTCTGGGGAACATGTGTTAGTGGGACACTTGTTCTTGGTTTAGTTTTTTACTTGTACATTTTTTTTGTCCAAACAAATCCTGAAGTTCATCCAAAAATGGAATTTGTCATCACTTTGTTCAAACCAGTTTTTTCAAAACCCTCATGTTGTTCAAACCAGTTTTTTTTCTGCAGCTGAACACAAAAGAAGATATTTTGAAGAATGTTGGTAATCAATCAGTTGATGATAATAGTTGACTTCCATAATTTTTTTTCCTATGGAAGTCAATGGCTACTTTCAACTGTTTAATTACCTATACATTTTAAAATATCTATTCTTATTCTATTAAAGGGATAGTTCACTTTGAAATTAATTTTTGGTATGTTTTATCTTACCTCAAGGGCATCCAAGATGTAGGTGTCTTTGTTTCCACAGTAGTTTCAATTTTGATATTTTTAGGTTAAACCGTTCTTGTCTGTCAGTCATATAATGGAGGTCTATGGTCACCACCTCAAAGAGCATGCACAGAGAAGTCCAAATTAAACATGATTTAATGACTCGTAAATGTAAGAACACATTGATGGCCCAAGACACGAAACGAGCGATTTGTGTGAGAAAACTAACAGTATTTATATCGTTTTTACCTCTTGTTAACAGCCATGTCCAACTGATCTGAATCAGATGTCCAACTGAACCAAACTGAACTGTGTCCAAAGATCCGCCGGAAGTGATCGCTTACATGTGTACGTCACTCAATGCTTACACAGAGATTTCGAAAGTTTTTCACTTGGACATGGCTGTTAACAAGAAGAGCCTGATTTTCAACCCAGCGTTTTTTCACAGGAGTGACCTCTTTATCCTCCTGAATCCTTGCCGAGTCCAATGATACCAAACATGCCAGGTTTTGCCTTATGGTTTTTGTAACGGTATCATTTAGAGGTTTAAAACTTAAAAGGAAAAACCTCGAGAAAAAGGTAAAAACCTTACTCCGATCAAGAAAAAAAATATAGCTGCGAGCAGCGATGACGGGCCCAAGCCGGTGGCACCGCAACCCCGGTTCCTTTAATTACCTAAAGGCTTTGGCCCTTTCATCACTGCTCGAAGCTATATTTATATTTATATATATATATATATATATATATATATATATATATATATATATATATATATATATATATATTAGGGGTGTAACAGTACACAAAAATCACGGTTTTGGTACGTACCTTCGGTTTTTCAAGTCACGGTTCGGTACGTTTTCTATACAGCAAAAAGAAAGAAATGCCAGAGAAATTTCCTATTTGTTTAAAGTTTTTTTTTTTTTAAATAAGTGTGAGTTTTCCTGAGATTCTTGAAACTTTCAGGTTTATAAATGGGGGTCATATTTGAAGGATGAACAAATAATGTTTTGGTCATCACATTAAAAATAAGATTTAAATATATATTTATTTATATAATATTTGAATTTTGAAGTGTTGGAAAAGATGTGTGAAGTACTTGAAAGCATTTCACTTTTCCAGCCAAACTGGTTCCAGTTAGTGTTACTATATTAAATCCATGGTGATGTTGCTGGTCTGTGGACGTAAAGTATTACTAGTTCATTCACGGCTTAATGTTTCTCCTGGTTTCCATGACAGCGCTGTTTGATCTAATCGAGAGAGAGACCTGAGAGACGGTTAATAAGAGAAATGTGAATGCATCTCACTAGATAGCGCAGCGATGTTATTACCTAAGTGGCGAATTCAAATATTCTTTACCGGATCTCTAAGCGCTGTGTGGTAACAGTGTTGCTTGATCGAGATCGGCTCGCGCTGCACAGATGCACCGTGAAGCACATAATGAGTAGCGCAGTTTCGTTCTGCTTTCATTACGCTTGCCATTTGATGTTGCGCAACATTGTGTTGGCCGCGTCAGCGCAAATTTTTAAATTTTGCCGGCAGGAAAAATGATGCAAGCAACCGTTCGGTTTGTATGCGTACCGAACCGGAAGCCTCTGAACCGAAACGGTTCAATACGAATACATGTACCGTTACACCCCTGACATATATATATATATATATATATATATATACACACACACTCACCGGCCACTTTATTAGGTACCCCATGCTAGTAACGGGTTGGACCCCCTTTTGCCTTCAGAACTGCCTCAATTCTTCGTGGCATAGATTCAACATGGTGCTGGAAGCATTCCTCAGGGAGTTTGGTCCATATTGACATGATGGCATCACACAGTTGCCGCAGATTTGTCGGCTGCACATCCATGATGCGAATCTCCCGTTCCACCACATCCCAAAGATGCTCTATTGGATTGAGATCTGGTGACTGTGGAGGCCATTTGAGTACAGCGAACTCATTATCATGTTCAAGAAACCAGTCTGAGATGATTCCAGCTTTATGACATGGCGCATTATCCTGCTGAAAGTAGCCATCAGAAGTTGGGTACATTGTGGTCATAAAGGGATGGACATGGTCAGCAACAATACTCAGGTAGGCTGTGGCGTTGCAACGATGCTCAATTGGTACCAAGGGGCCCAAAGAGTGCCAAGAAAATATTCCCCACACCATGACACCACCACCACCAGCCTGAACCGTTGATACAAGGCAGGATGGATCCATGCTTTCATGTTGTAGACGCCAAATTCTGACCCTACCATCCGATGTCGCAGCAGAAATCGAGACTCATCAGACCAGGCAACGTTTTTCCAATCTTCTATTGTCCAATTTCGATGAGCTTGTGCAAATTGTAGCCTCAGTTTCCTGTTCTTAGCTGAAAGGAGTGGCACCCGGTGTGGTCTTCTGCTGCTGTAGCCCATCTGCCTCAAAGTTCGACGCACTGTGCGTTCAAGAGATGCTCTTCTGCCCACCTTGGTTGTAACAGGTGGTTATTTGAGTCACTGTTGCCCTTCTATCAGCTCGAACCAGTCTGGCCATTCTCCTCTGACCTCTGGCATCAACAAGGCATTTCCGCCCACAGAACTGCCGCTCACTGGATGTTTTTTCTTTTTCGGACCATTCTCTGTAAACCCTAGAGATGGTTGTGCGTGAAAATCCCAGTAGATTAGCAGTTTCTGAAATACTCAGACCAGCCCTTCTGGCACCAACAATCATGCCACGTTCAAAGTCAATCAAATCACCTTTCTTCCCCATACTGATGCTCGGTTTGAACTGCAGGAGATTGTCTTGACCATGTCTACCTATGCACTGAGCCGCCATGTGATTGGCTGCTTAGAAATTAAGTGTTAACGAGCAGTTGGACAGGTGTACCTAATAAAGTGGCCGGTGAGTGTATAGCCGATGGCACCGCCACCCTGGTGCCTTTAGGGTTATTGTGTTATTGTGCACAAACGTAACACTGCTTCTGACTGTCGAAAAGTGTGCCGTAGAGCTTGCAACAGTGTGGGCTCTGCAAAAGTGCGCGTTGAGGGCAGGGCCGTGGCTAGAGGATTCGGGGCCCCTGAAAAAATATTGATGTGGGCCCCCTCCACCAATATACACACACACACACACATGCTGATATTGGTGGAGGTATATATATAAACCTCCACCAATATAAAAAGTTAACTGTTTATATAAAATAATAATAATAAAATAATAAAAATAAATATTTATTTCCCCCATTAGTCTGTTATAATTCATAAATTAAAAGAGTAAACATTTAGGAATGCAATGCATTTTGACTTTTGTAATTTTTTAAAACTCTATTTACAGGGCTCCAGACTGAACCTTTCCACTGGTAGCAAAGGCTTTCTGGTTTTGCAGCATAAATACCTGTAATATATTATTATCATTGCCAAATTTCTGAATTTTCATGGATTTTGGACAGTAACTTTAATCTATAATTTTAAGCATTTTACATTTGAAATATATACAATCTATCTGATTTACATTTGAATCATAATCGACTATCCATCCATCCATCCATCCATCCATCCATCTATCCATCTATCCATCTATCCATCTATCTATCTATCTATCTGATCTATCTATCTATCTATCTTATCTATCTATCTATTCTATCTATCTATCTATCTATCTATCTATCTATCTATCTATCTATCTATCTATCTATCAGCATCATCTATCTTTTAAAAATCATTAAACATTCAAATGCATGCATTACATTTTAAAAAATTAGAGGATTATAATAAAAGCTAATACAGATTTTTCGTTATCAAATTTTTTCTGTTTTTTATAAATAATTTCCGTTTCCTCAGTCGAGCGATTATTCTCATCTAACCGCTGAAAAGACGTAGAAAGGGGCATGCTGTTTCGCTAGACATTTTCATTTTTAAATGCTTTAATTCACCCTCGTGTGCAATGTGTGTGACGTCTACGCTTCGTCAATAAATAAACTGCACATGCTCTTGCGGAAGAACACTGTAGCCGGAGCTACTTCTCTACATTGATGTCAATGGCGAGTCACGCAGGCACTGGGCAACTCCGCATCTGAGTTCGAACCCGGGATAAAATAGTGCGAATATAAACACTTTTTATAGGCGTACCGTAGTAATTCAGGATAAGTCAAAAACACGGTTTGGAAAATGGATTCATAATGTAGTCATATAGCCTACACCAAGGATGACTTGAGGGTTCATGTTGAACATTAGTCACGGACTGCAGCAGCTGATACAACGGCGTTCTGGTGCGCGAGCGTTCCACTCGCACATATGCGAACCACATAAAATTTTAACTCGCACATTCTCAAAAAATGGTCGCAGTCTGGAACCCTGATTTACAATAGTGTAAAAAGACAGGAATTTAGACCACGTAATCAGTCGGTCGATTGTGGCACGCACCGATAATAAAAAAATGACTGTACATGGCAGACTAGACTGAAGTTTTCAAATTCCCAGCGAAATAACAATACATTACTTGTCTTTAAGAACGTCTTGATCGACTGGGATACAACCACTCTTCTGGCTCATCTTTTCTGGTACCTGATTTATGTTTTCTTTTCCCTGACATTTTCAGTCAGTCAGTCTCCTGCTCTTCCACCAAGTTCATCGTTAACTTTAGGCTGCCGCCTCAACTCGGATTGGTTCTGTTCACGAGCTAGGGTGGGACTTACAATTTTATTGGGTCCAACTGATGTTTGTCACTGACTCTGATTGAATAATTAATAACTACTTTAGGTCGGACTTAAACCATTTTTATGGAGGTAAGAGAAGCAGTATTTGAAAATATCAGTATCTATCTGTTTTTTGTGGTTTTAATTTAAATTCAGGCATACAACTACTATAAATATTATTTATACAACAGAATAGTATAACTTAAATAGTATAACTGTTGGATTTTGCGGGGCCCCCTGGTCAGCGGGGCCCCTATAATTGTCACCACCTTTCACTCCACTAGCGACGGCCCTGGTTGAGGGCACATATCAAACCAAAATGTATGCGCTGAGCAACCTTCTGAAACCCTGAAAATTATGTCTTTTTTTTGACATAATCCCCTTGCCATAGCAAAACTGTTTCAGATATTTAATATCCGTTAACAATTTAGCATCTTAAATGTATTTTCATCATTTTGAAGAAATTTGGTGGGAAGTAAAATAAAGCACTTAAGAGGAGTTAATGTTCTTGCAAAACATCCATATTCAGACCCAGTGCGTTCCCACGGCAACGGTATCAAACATATCAAGAATGCATTCTCAGGTCTTCATCTGCCGTGTATTTACATTATACAGATGAAGTTTGAAGCAAATCAGGTAAAAATAAGAGGGTGATTTCAAAGCATTTTGAAAGTGACACACTTCCTGCTGCCAGTTGGTGGCGCTATAACTTTGACTCACAATAGTCACATCCATGTGATCGTCCTCTTACAGCGAACACACTGCTGAAGTTTCATCCAGATCAGTTAATGTATGCTGAAGTTATGACACACTTCCTGTTTCACGTTTCTCGCCATAGTTTCGTTTCCTCGCCACGGCCAAACCGTTCGAGATATCAAAAATCCCCATACAAGCTTTCATCCTCAATGTCTTGACTTCATGCTGACAGAGTTTCGTCGAATTTGGATCAGAGCTCTAGGAGGAGTATTTAACAGTTCCATTGCGTGCGTTTTACAAACAAACCTCAATAGCCGACTTCCTGTTGGGCTGGGGTAAAAAGTAAGAAGTGTGAGGTATAGATGAAACGATGAGATCGACATGTGTACCGAGTTTCATATTATTACATGCAAGCGTGTTTGAGTTATGGACCAAGTGTTCGGACCCCGTTCCAGGGGGCGCTGACGAGCCGCCCTGCCACGCCTGGGTACCAGCTTCAGCCCGGCTCTGATGGCCGCGAGTTCTGACCCGTGTGCAAAGTTTCAAGAGTTTTGAGCATGTTAAGGGCCCCAAAAATGCCCAAAAGGTAGCAGAAAAATGAAAATAAAGAAGAAGAAGGAAGAATAAACTAGAATGTACATTTCCAGAAGAAAATGTGAAGTGGTGCTTGCCGTGGCAAAACTCACCACCCGGTTGCTAGGGAGTTCTGGGTGGTTGCTAGGTGGTTGCTCTGGTGTTCTGGTTGGTTTCTGAGGGTGCTCTGGGTTGTTGCTAAGCGGTTGCTAGGGTGTTGCTAGGTGGTTGCTAGGCGGTTACTAGGGTGTTCTGGCTGGTTGCTAGGTGGTTGCTAGGCGGTTGCTAGGGTGTTCTGGGGGGTTGCTAGGGTGTTCTGAGTGGTTGCTAGGGTGTTACTAGGTGGTTGCTAGGGTGTTGCTAGGGTGTTGCTAGGTGGTTGCTAGGGTGTTGCTAGGGTGTTCTGGCGTTTTGCTAGGTGGTTGCTAGGGTGTTTTGTTGATTGCTAGGATGTTGCTAAGTTGTTCTGGATGGTTGCTAGGCGGTTGCTAGGGTGTTGCTAGGCGGTTGCTAGGGTGTTCTGGGTGGTTGCTATGGTGTTGCTAGGTGGTTGCTAGGGTGTTCTGGGTGGTTGCTAGGGTGTTGCTAGGTGGTTGCTAGGGTGTTCTGGGTGGTTGCTAGGTGGTTGCTAGGGTGTTGCTAGGTGGTTGCTGAGGTGGTTGCTAGGGTGTTCTGGGTGGTTGCTAAGGTGTTGCTAGGTGGATGCTAGGGTGTTGCTAGGTGGTTGCTAAGGTGTTGCTAGGGTGTTCTGGGGTGGTTGCTAGGGTGTTGCTAGGTGGTTGCTAGGGTGTTGCTAGGCGGTTGCTAGGGTGTTCTGGGTGGTTGCTAGGGTGTTCTGGGTGGTTGCTAGGGTGTTGCTAGGTGGTTGCTAGGGTGTTTTGTTGATTGCTAGGATGTTGCCAAGTTGTTCTGGATGGTTGCTAGGCGGTTGCTAGGGTGTTGCTAGGCGGTTGCTGAGGGTGTTCTAGGTGGTTGCTATGGTGTTGCTAGGTGGTTGCTAGGGTGTTGCTAGGTGGTTGCTAGGGTGTTGCTAGGTGGTTGCTAGGTGGTTGCTAGGGTGTTCTGGGTGGTTGCTAAGGTGTTGCTAGGTGGATGCTAGGGTGTTGCTAGGTGGTTGCTAAGGTGTTGCTAGGTGTTCTGGGTGGTTGCTAGGGTGTTGCTAGGTGGTTGCTAGGGTGTTGCTAGGCGGTTGCTAGGGTGTTCTGGCTGGTTGCTAGGCGGTTGCTAGGGTGTTCTGGCTGGTTGCTAGGCGGTTGCTAGGATGTTCTGGGTGGTTGCTGATGGTGTTCTGAGTGGTTGCTAGGGTGTTGCTAGGTGGTTGCTAGGTGTTCTGTTGGTTGCTATGGTGTTACTAGGTGGTTTGTAGTTGTCACAGATAGTTACTGATGGAGTTTGTCGCAATTTATTGGCATGATTTAGCACTTAGCTAATCAATATTAGCATGTAGCTATTCACTGCTAGCATGCGTAGCATGTATGTCACAGTCCTGTTTGCTAGCATGAGTAAAGAGAGCCAATTCCCATCTCTATACGATGTTTTGATGCAGAGATATAGGTCTTGCAAAATGGTTGATAGGGTACTCTGTTTGGTTGCTAGGGAGTGGCTTGGCAGCTGCCAATCATGAAGCTCCAAAGTCAGATGTGAATGTATAAACCAACCCCCATCTCATATACGATGTTTTGATGCAGAGATATAGGTCTTGCAAAACGGTTTGCTAGGGTACTCTGTTTGGTTGCTATGGAGTGGCTTGGCAGCTGCCAATCATGAAGCTCCAAACTCAATGTGAATGTATAAACCAACCCCCATCTCTATACGATGTTTTGATGCAGAGATATAGGTCTTGCAAAATGGTTTGCTAGGGTACTGTGTTTAGTTGCTAGGGAGTGGCTTGGCAGCTGCCAATCACTGAAACTCCAAAGGCTGCTTGTCAGTATGAATGCATATAAACCAACTTCCATTCCTCTATGACATTCAGAATAGAAGATATCCCTCTTTGAATTTTGGTTGCTAAGGTGCTCAACAGTGGTTGCTAGGGCGTGGCCAGTAAGTGTTGAGTTGATTCCGGATTGGCTGTTTGATGGGCCAGAGTCAGACGAGCCCACCCTCATGTTTTTATGACACTTCTATGCGGAGATATCCCTTTGATCTCTTCAATGGAAGTCTATGGGAGTTGTTGCTAAGGTGCTCTAAATGGTTGCTAGGGCGTGGCTTGATAGCTTCACAGTGATCCTGAGAGACTGATTGGCCGTCTGAGTAAAATGAGCCCGCCCCTTTGTCTCTACTGACACTGTGATGCAGAGTTATGTTCAATATAAAGCGTGTTTCTATGGTGTGGGACGGCCCATTTCATGGGCCGTCCTACACCATAGTAAGTCAATGAGGAAATTTTGGGCCGCTCCTGCCCCCCAGGGTGCGAACTTTTACCCCATTGTGAGGTATGTTCTTACAGAGCCTGCCAGCCTCTTCAAATGTGGTAAATCTCAGGTTTCAACGTGATATGAAAGCGGTGTTCTATGGTGTAGGACGGCCCATTTCATGGGCCGTCCTACACCATAGAAAGTCAATGGGGAAAATTTGGGTCGCTCCTGCCCCCCAGGTGGCAACTTTTACCCCATTGTGTGGTATGTACTGTACAGAGGCTGCCAGCCTCTCAAATGTGGCGATCACATGTTTGTCCGAAATCCTCGTTTAGAGCTATAGAGTCGTCAAAGTTTCGCAATGTTAAGTCTATGGGTTTTTTTTCGGCCAGTTTTTCGCCCTGGGGCGACCATCGTACTCCCCGATCGCTAGAAAAGTCATAGCACACCATTCCCGAACAGGCCGCACGACTTGACACCTCATTCATGGGTCTGTGACAAAAACTGCGGGAGGAGTGAGCGCGCCGAAATTTGTGTGGAAGAAAAAAATAATAATAATAAGTATGCAAGAGAACAATAGTGTTGCTTTTGCAAGCACCACTAATAATCCTAAGGAAAACAATAGGGCCTTCGCCCTTTCAGGGCTTGGGCCCTAAAAAGCTAAACAATAATGCCCAAATGTCAAAATTATGTTAGTAACTGAAAAAAAAAATACAGTCAACATCACCCATGGAATCATTTTATGTCTCATAAATAGTTTGAAACTTCAAAACACAAATGAGATATTTACAACAAATTGGACATATACACTCACCGGCCACTTTATTAGGTACCCCATGCTAGTAACGGGTTGGACCCCTTTTGCCTTCAGAACTGCCTCAATTCTTCGTGGCATAGATTCAACAAGGTGCTGGAAGCATTCCTCAGGGAGTTTGGTCCATATTGACATGATGGCATCACACAGTTGCCGCAGATTTGTCGGCTGCACATCCATGATGCGAATCTCCCGTTCCACCACATCCCAAAGATGCTCTATTGGATTGAGATCTGGTGACTGTGGAGGCCATTTGAGTACAGCGAACTCATTGTCATGTTCAAGAAACCAGTCTGAGATGATTCCAGCTTTATGACATGGCGCATTATCCTGCTGAAAGTAGCCATCAGAAGTTGGGTACATTGTGGTCATAAAGGGATGGACATGGTCAGCAACAATACTCAGGTAGGCTGTGGCGTTGCAACGATGCTCAATTGGTACCAAGGGGCCCAAAGAGTGCCAAGAAAATATTCCCCACACCATGACACCACCACCACCAGCCTGAACCGTTGATACAAGGCAGGATGGATCCATGCTTTCATGTTGTAGACGCCAAATTCTGACCCTACCATCCGAATGTCGCAGCAGAAATCGAGACTCATCAGACCAGGCAACGTTTTTCCAATCTTCTATTGTCCAATTTCGATGAGCTTGTGCAAATTGTAGCCTCAGTTTCCTGTTCTTAGCTGAAAGGAGTGGCACCCGGTGTGGTCTTCTGCTGCTGTAGCCCATCTGCCTCAAAGTTCGACGTACTGTGCGTTCAGAGATGCTCTTCTGCCCACCTTGGTTGTAACGGGTGGTTATTTGAGTCACTGTTGCCCTTCTATCAGCTCGAACCAGTCTGGCCATTCTCCTCTGACCTCTGGCATCAACAAGGCATTTCCGCCCACAGAACTGCCGCTCACTGGATGTTTTTTCTTTTTCGGACCATTCTCTGTAAACCCTAGAGATGGTTGTGCGTGAAAATCCCAGTAGATTAGCAGTTTCTGAAATACTCGAGACCAGCCCTTCTGGCACCAACAATCATGCCACGTTCAAAGTCACTCAAATCACCTTTCTTCCCCATACTGATGCTCGGTTTGAACTGCAGGAGATTGTCTTGACCATGTCTACATGCCTAAATGCACTGAGTTGCCGCCATGTGATTGGCTGCTTAGAAATTAAGTGTTAACGAGCAGTTGGACAGGTGTACCTAATAAAGTGGCCGGTGAGTGTATATGGGCACACTTTGAGGACTACTAAAAAAGTGGTGGAGATAGGACAAGGTGCTATAACTGTCAATTTTTTTTTTTATATATTTTTCCAAGTAGATTGCCTGGATTGGCTCTAAATGGTTTTTCCTATGATCTAATTGTATTTGTTTATTTGGATCCCCATTATGCAGAAATAAAACAAAAATAACAACTTCATTCGACTATTCCTTTTTCTTCCTTCTGGGCCTGAGATGAGAGTTCAAGAGATTTCCACAACGCATGCGCGAGAATTGCGCAAGAAGTAGTGGAGAAGATGACGCAATTCTCGCGCATGCGTAGTGGGAATCTCTTGAACTCTTGTCTCAGGCCTACAAGGAAGAAAGGAATAGTTGAATAAAGTCGTTTATTAACTTTAACTTTTTATTTTCAGTTTCTTTGCGGGACACGCCTTCATCTGCATCATGTATATCAGCTCCCTTCCGGGTTGAGATTTCCGTGACTGCGCAACTGGGTTATAGGTTGCCAGGTTAGGTGATAAACAGGTTGAAATTGTAAATGGTCTGTGGATTGTGTGTCAAATACTGCATTTAATAAATCTGGCAATGGTAAACACAAGACAAACCTATTGGTTTGATTATTCAAAAGTTGATCCAAGAGTTTGGGCCATGAATTACGGGAATGTCCCGGGAGAAATAAAAAACCGGGAAAGGTCGGGAGATATGACTAAAAACGGGAAAAACCCGGCAAAACGGGAGGGTTGACATGTATGGCCGTCAAGTTTAGACCCTAGGAGCTATATGTAGCAGTGATCCACTCTCAAATTTAATAAAAATATCTTCATTTGTGTTCGAAGATTAACAAAGGCTTATTGGGGTCTATATACAGCATGGGTGAGTAATTACCATTCCATACATTATCTTTGGATATAAAACATTTGAAGTCACTACAACATAACTTAAAGAATTATAATTAGGCTAATGCAACATAGGGACAGGTATAAAACACATGAAGATATTCTATAAACATTTCTAGAAAGTTTGTCTGTATGAACTGAGAGGTTAGCCCTGGCTTGTATCTTCTACGCACTTCAATCAAGAAAGCATTTTTGTAGGACGTGTGTATTACACGCCCAATTGATTTCCATTTTTGCGTGCTACGACACGCATAATTGCTTTTCAGCGAAGTTCACAATGAACGCTGTTGACTTAGAACGTTATTACTGTATATATATAAATAAATGACTTACCTCAAGCCCTGCGCCGCCCCCAAACCTACCCGTCATGGGGTTAGCATTTATGGGTGTTCCCTTACCATCCTAGGAAAAAAAATAGCTCTCAGATGTTGATCTACATTTTGCTCCGCTTCGCTTGGACATTTGACGGCGTGTTCAGACACGCGGAATCACGGACATTAATGCGTAGACATACACGCATACACGAGGCACACAATGCAGGTAGCTCTAAAATGCCAGTAGATAACACGGCACTCTGTAGCTTGAAAGTGGCGTGTATGTTTATGCAAAGTCATGATGTCATGTTGCCATGATCATGGAAAAACAAATCTCCAGAGAACGGTTGACTAGGTACCGATGTTTTATTAGACTAAAGGTTCATTTCTGCACCGGAGTTCTCCATTAAAGCCGTAGCAAGAATAATGTTTGCTAAGTTTTGTTAGTGGCCATGATGTTGTGGCCCACCTCCCACGGGTTTGGGAAAAGTTTGATTTTCCAGTTACCGCTAGTGGTGAATGAGTTAGCATGACCACACGCTAGCGATTGGCTATGGCAGATCCTGAGTGACCCTGGCAGATCCAATTGTTTTTCCTAACTTTAACAGAGAACCCGCCAAATAAGGGAAGTAAATTTCTTCTTTATGGAAGAGGATATACTCTCGGAAATGAATGTACGACAGCCCTAGAACCAGGCTAGTAGAAGTGTCCTTTTGTTTTTAAGTTTACTCATAGTTTTTTACTCAAATGGCAAGTGCCGTCCTGGTCTCCTGTGCTGTCTTTGAGAGTTGCTGTGCCGTACCAGCCCCACATGGAAGACAACTTACCTTTCTAACCTAAAAGTAGCTTTTGTTTTCTTGGTACATAGAAAGATGAACCACTCACCACGTACCAGACTTGCTATGATGTGGTTCTAATGCATGGATCTTCATGTGTATTCTTTAGGTGACTTTTGAAAAGAAATCATTCCACACTTATCACACGTGCTGCTGCTTCTCTCTGCTGTGGATTGTTTTTCAAACCTTATAAATCACTGAATCTCTGTCACAGCTGCTTAACACGTGTAAGGTTCTCAGTGGATCATCTCATGTCTTTTATAGATGTAATGACACTTACTCTTCACAGTGTGAACACTTGTAAGGATTTTCTCCAGTGTGAATTCTTGGTGTTTTTCTAACTCTTTCCCTGTTGGCAAAGCTCTTTTCACTCAAAGCACATTACCTTATTTACACTAGACTGTCTTCTCATGTCTTTGAAAATATAGAGAGTGAAAAACTCTTTCCACACACAGAACATGAGAATATGAGTTTATTCTTCATATGCAATTTGTCAGGGTGTTTCTTTTAGGTATGATGAACCTGGAAGAAATGCTTTACTAGTACCCCACGACATGTGAACGGCTTCTGTCCGGTGTGGATCCTCATGTGAGCTTCAAGATGACCTGATCTATGCTATTCCTACATTGTTTGCATGAACCACGCCTCTCCAGGTGTGGATCCCTCATGTGAACATTAAGTGACCTAGTTGACTGAAACTATTCCCACATTGTTTGCATGTGAGTTGCTTCTCTCCAGTGTGAACTTCATGTGGATCTCAAGAGTATGTTTGCTTGTGAAACTCTTCCACTGAGTGCATGTGAAATGGCTTCTGTCCGTGCGTGGATCCTAATGCTAGCATTAAGGTGTTCTCTAAAATCCTACTGAAACCTCTTTCCACACTGAGAGCAGGTGAAAGATTTCTCTGTATTTTCTTTTTCTTTAAAAGTATCTTTTAAGTCTTTGAGCGACTCAGAGGTTTTTTTCCAGGTTTTTAATATTTAATGTTCCTCTCTTCACTTCTTTCTCAGTTCTCTCCTTCACTTCTCTCAGTTTCTTCTCTCTCCTCCCTTCAATTTCTCCAGTTTCTTCTCCTTCTTCACTCTCTAGTTTCTCTTCTTCTTTCAATTTCCTCATTTTAGCTTCTTTCTCTCCTCCTTCACTTCTCTCAGTTTTTTTTTTTTCTCCTTCACCTCTCTATGTCTCCCTCCTCCTTCACTTCACTCAGTCTCTCTCTCTCCTTCTTCACTTTTCTCTCAGTCTCCTCTCCGTCTTCACTTCTCTCAGTTCTTCTCCTTCTTCACTTTCTCTCAGTTTCTTCTCTCTTCTTCACTTCACTCAGTCTTCTCTCCTCTTCATCCAACTCTCAGTTCTTCCTCTCACTCA